>PVIA01006036.1:0-104328 GCA_004024845.1 Tonatia bakeri | reverse complement strand
AGATGCAGATTAAAACCACAATGAGGTACCACTTCACACCAGTCAGAATGGCCAACATAAGCAAAACAACAAACAACAAGTGTTGGAGAGGTTGTGGAGAAAAGGGGACACTAGTGCACTGTTGGTGGGACTGCAGACTGGTACAACCACTGTGGAAAACAGTATGGAACTTCCTCAGAAAATTAAAAATGGATCTACCCTTCGACCCAGCAACTCCACTGCTGAGACTATATCCTAAGAATCCTAAAACACCAATCCAAAAGAACCTTTGCACCCCCATGTTCATAGCAGCACAATTTACAATAGCTAAGTGCTGGAAGCAACCTAGATGCCCATCAGTAAATGAATGGATCAAAAAACTCTGGTACATTTACACAATGGAATTCTATGCCGCAGAAAGAAAGAAGGAGTGCCTACCCTATGCAACATCATGGATGCAACTGGAAAGCATTATGCTAAGCGAAACAAGCCAGGCAGTGAAGGATAAATACCATATGATTTCACCTTTAACAGGAACCTAAACAACAAAACAAAGAAAGAAGCAGGGTATAGTCAAAGACACTGCATTAGAGGACAGGTGGAGAGTGACCAGAGGAGAGAGAAGAGGGATTTCAGGGGGAGAGGGGGAGGGGTTTATAGGATCAAAGTTAAAGGACACATGGATAAAAGCTAGGGGGAGGGTGGTAAGGGGAGGGAGGTAGGGAGGGGGGGTGGGAGGGCTTGATTGGGAGTAAGGGGGAGAAAACTGTACTTGAACATTCATTTAAATTAAAAAAAAAAAATTCACAGATACTGAGGTCAGACTGATGGTTGCCAAAGGGGAGTGGTTCGGGAGACTGGGTAAAAAGGTGAAGGAACTAAGAAGCACAAATTGGTAATTGCAAAATAGTCATGAGGATGTAAAGTACAGCATAAGGAATATAGCCAATAATATTCTAATAACTATATATGGTGTCAAGTGGGTACTTGAAATATCAGGGTACTACTTTGTAAAGTATATGATTGTCTAACCCACAGGTGGCAAACACAAGGTCCGAAGGCCGAATCCGGCCTCCACCTTGTTTTATCCAGCCCAGCACCTTGTTTCTACCCAGTGGCAGCAGCGCTGAGCTCCTTGCCCCTAGTTAAAGAGTAGTTACATTTATACAATACTAAAATTACATTCGGCTCTTTGAAGGCAACTGTGAGGCTGACACGGCCCCCAGTGAAAATGAGTTTGACACCCTTGGCTCTAACCACTATGTTGTACCCCTGAAACAAAAACAAAATAATATTGAAAGTGAACTGTAATTGAAAAATAAAATGTTAAGAAACACGTGAAGCACTTGGAGACAACCTGTCACTCTCCAGATGCCTGCCTGGCAAGACTGGCAGGGCTGCCAAACGCCCTAAGTACCCTAAATGCATTACTGTTCACCCCAGGACACACAACCCCTCAAGCTATCCTTCAGGAATCTCAGCAGTAAGCTCTTTCTGGTGGAAAAATAAAACGCCTACTTCTGACCTTATTTATTTCTCTGCCTCAGGGCATTGCATAATGCTCTGGTCCTAATGTACCAAGGACAGAGTTCAGTGGCCTTGGCACTGATCCATAAGAATCCACAGGTGGGTCTCACACTGTTCCTGCTTCTCAGAATTCAGAAGAAATGCTTCCTCCTTATATAATTCCATGTAACAGGCTTTCCAGCGGCCATTCCCTTGCCACTTGCACCTAAAATATCAAGGAGAACTTTATACCACCTACTGCACCGAAAATACTTTCTAATGGGAATAAGCCAATTTAGCTGTTAGATAGTCAATGCGCTACTGGGCCTAGTTTTTAATTTCCCATATTCGTGACTTTTGACAAGATCTGGGAAAATATCCTTAGAGTGAACACGCAGGCTGCCTGGGTCACGACACCTGCTACACCCGAACACACACTGTGTGCACATTGTTCCCCACCTGCAACCCACTACCCTAAACACAGTGCAATCTGTTGTCTCAATTACATGGGTAAACATAACCATGCTTTGCTTTTGCTTTTTTTTAAACAATCTAAAAAATTATGCCTAAGTTTCCACAGAGTATATTATATACTGGAGTGGGCAAAAATAGGTTTCTAATTGTAATACAAATCAATAATATAATAATTAATAACTAATAACATAAGAATAAACTGTTTTGGGTACTCACAACTGTAACCCTACTTTTGCCTATGCTGGTATTATTCTGCCATTTATATTTTTAAAAAAGAATAAGTATATATGCATGCTTATCTTGTATATTAAAAGAATATCTCTGGCTAATTATCAAGAAACTGATCATTGGGAAGGAGTCTTGCTTTTCTCTGTATATTTTTCGTGTTTTTGAAGTGTGGACAATGTCCCTATTTTATTTATTCAAAAATGTAAATTAAATTAAGATGTTATGCCCCCAAAAAAATCTTCCCTATGAAACATGGGTGCAGACACCTGGCGGTCCACACAATGGCTGGCCACCCAAAGAGTATTTTCTGGACAGCCCAGTAGCACCCAGCACTGAGCAGTCACCCAATTTGCCTTACAGTACTTGGCAAAACACTCAGAAAAGTTCTCCAAGGAAATTATCGGGACTGAAAACCAACACACCCATATTTGAATTTGCCCAGAAAGGCCTTTCTCTGCCAGAGGCTGAAGGGGAAAGCTGGGTCCAGAATATGAGGACAGAGCCTGCCTGGGCATATTTTTTTGCTAACATGTAGATCTTTGGATTTAAAGGTGCTCAGGAAACCATGCAGTGGGGCTGAGGGTCTCAGTTAAGATAGAGCGTGAATGATAACATTTATCAAGATTCTCTGATTTTCAAGTGGAAGCCAGAATTTGTGTACAAATTCCATCCTAATACATAGCCTTTTCATAATACCACCTAATCATTTGCAGCACCCTTCTTTCTCCCCCATAACAGGCTGGCTGAACCCCACTTACCCTGAGCCCAAACCCTACTCCCACAAGTGTCCTTCTCCTAAAAAAGAGGGTTTCACAACCAAAGTCTGTGAATCACAGATTTTGTTCATTGCAGGAAGGCAAACAAATCCATAAGCTCTATGTAGTGTAGAATAATGCAATGGGAACTCTTTGTATTGAAAACCCTTTATCGGTCCTGGCAATGTGGCTCAGTGAATTGAGTGCTGGCCTGCAAATCCAAGGGTCACCGGTTCAAGTCCCAGTCAGGGAACATGCCTGGGTTGCAGGCAGGGTCCCTGATGGGAGGCGCACAAGAGGCAACCACGCATTGATGTTTCTCTCCCTCTCTTTCTCCCACTCTTCCCCTCCCTCTAAAAATAAATAAAATCTTTAAGAAAAAAGAAAACCCTTTACGACTGGCAGAGGGGCACCCACTCACCCCACATGAACGGATGTGGTCAAGACAGCACCGAGGCCTGGCTCTGACTCCCTTTTTCCTAATTCTGCCAGGTTTTTCCCTGTCTTCTTGCTCAGCCAATTAACACCCACCACTCCCAGCCCAAAATGACCCGCTGGGATTAGACTCTTCATTGGGCAATTTATGATAAGAGGAGCTGAGGCATAGCCAATCTGTGTTTCTGATGGCTCCTTGGTCCCTCATCTCCAAAGAAGTGGGCAGCCCCTACAGCTCTTCCTGCTCTCCCACAAGATACACGAGTCAAGATCTTTATGGCAGCTGTAGGGAAACCAGAACAGCACTCCACAGCAGGGAAGCTGGAATGAAGGCACCATGTTGGTTATTTACTCCTTGGACTTGGGTCACACTACTATCTAGGGCAGGTCTCCTCCGCCACCTCTCTTCATTCAATCTATGAAAATCTTCTAAGGAAATTTACAGAGAAACACTACAATTCATAATATTTATCTGAACAGCAGTAGACCTACGTAATCAGGTCAAATGAGAATCTGGAAATGAGAATCTGGGTGGAAGTCCTGGAGTATTTGTTTTCCTTCTTTGCTGCCCTGTGAGTACATTGTTTTGGCCGGCAGAGCAAGAACAGAAAGAGAAGGACACGTTCTAAGAGTCCAACTCAAACAATCCAACACACTTGTAGGAAAGAGATAATTTTTTATAGATCAAAGGAATAAACATATGGAGAAATTTGTAGCCCATCCCAGAATCTCAACAACTAATTTCAATCTTTATGTGGGCAGGGGCAGAGCAAGTTGCCAAGGCACATAGTAGGTGCTCAGAAAATACATGTGAATCAAGGTGTTACCATGAAAACTCACTTAAACTCCCACATACAGCTAGCTTAATGTGCATAACAACTCACCCATCACAAAATCCTTGACAAATCAAAGTACAAATTGTTCTCACATTTCTAAAAGCATGAACTTCAGTAAAACATTTATAAATAGAAACTTGCAGTTATTAAACAAGTTCTGTGAAATAATGCAGTGCCTACAATAATTTCATCTTTTCCAAAATTTTGTTTTATTGCTTAATTGATTAGTATGTTGACAATATAGATATTGAGAATCCTTACTAAAATTCCCAGCTTAGATTTTTATAAGAATGCTTTGGGTTTAATAAGTAAAACAAACATAAGAAGCCAAAATGACATGTTATTCACACATCACATGAGGCAGATCAATCAAGGTCCAGTGCCATTTGGTGGGGTGGAACGAGGACATAAGGAGCATAAGTCAAAACACAGACCCCCTGCAAGCAGCTCACAACCTCCCTAGTCCAGCACCAGCCCCCAAAATCCTGAGTTGCCAGAGGTAAGCAGCTCGGAGAAGGGGGCAGGGTCGGGGTCACTCCCAGCCAATGAGGACTGACCAGACTGCCTCACCTATCTCCCACCCCAGCCAACCTGTGCTAGCAGACCTTGAAACCCTTGGCCTCTTGACTTTGCCAATTCTCAACCTCAGCTAAGTTCAGTCACCACATTTCTCAGTTCTTGCTCCAAGGTCACTAAATGATGCTGGGGTGAGGGGATCTTAACAGACTTTACCATTCAAGCCTTTCAATCTCAGCAGGTTCTCCATGCAGATTAATCTAGGTTCCTCATTACCAGATGTTCACAGTAGCTCTTTTGAAACTTTTCCAGTTTTCTCTACCACTCAGTCTCACCCTTCCTGCCTCTCAGATTATGAGACAGGTAGTTCCTCAACTCCTCTGATCTTAGAATGCCCTTATATCTTCAAATGGACTTTCTTCCCTCTCATGGCTAAGAAAGGTCTAGGCTATGACACTGGGGTCCACAACCCTCTGCCTGAAAATCGATCATCCAGCCTCTTGGATCACTCCCTCCTTTTACATGATCCATTTCCCAAGATCCTGGTTTCCTCCTTCTTCCCCACACTCCATCCCTAGGAAATCTCACTCCTTCCCTTAAATTCATTCAGAAGACTCACTGCAGGTGCAACTCTACCTCATATGTTTCTCCTGAGCTCTAGACTCATATTTCCAACTATTGCTTCAACTTATCCAAATGACGTTCCATGAACACCTCAAACTGCATTCTGCTCAAGCAAGACTCGTGATCTTGCCTTCCTCCAGAACCCTCTACTTCTCCCTATCCCCTTTCTGTTAATGACAGCACTATCTGTCCCCTGAAGACATTGAGCCTAGAAAGTGACTGGTAACCCCACATGCTGCCCTTCTGGATCAACCACCATATTTGTACAGAAACCACACTTCCCACAGGCTGCTCCCAGCCAATTATGAAGCCCAGCAGAACTAATGCGGACCCATTCCTGCAAGATGTGTGGACTTCTGCCATGGGCAACTTCAGCTCAAGGACTCCATCCAGACTGCCCAAACGTTCTAGTATCTGTGCTGCAGTCAAAGATTTCTCCTACCCACTCCTCCTTCCATCTGTCTCCCTCCTTCCACCAGGGTCCAAATTACATGACAGTCTAAAGGTTCTCCTGCCTTCTCCTGCTCCCATCCCCAGTAAATTCCTTGCACATCTCATACTGTGTTGGTAACTGCTTCCTGCAGACGGGAACTAATGCATATTTAACATCGCACCTCTAAACTCTCCAGCAACCTCTCAATTTGCCTCCTTGCCTCTGACCTTAGAGGCACTTTACAAAACACATTGAGTCATGTCCCTTCCCTCTGTAATAATTGTTTATGTCTCCCTATTACAGAGAGGAAAACAAATCTCTTATCAAGTTCTAAGCCCTGCATACCTTGCTTTCCACGCCTCTCTGCAGCATAGTGTTCTATACGCCATTCCTCAGGTAGCTAGGTGTGTCTGTATGTCTATGGCTCTGTTCATGCTAGCCTCAGCTAAGCCATTCATCTTATTTACAGACCTGTAGAGCTATTAAATATCTACCTCCCTATCAGTTGAGCGTAATCCCTACGCTCCCTCAGGGATTATATTTTTTATCATCCTTTACCTCCTTACTCTTGTACTCTCAGTGCCTAAAACACTGCCTTATTTTCCATAGAAACCGCTCAGTAAATGAGAAATAAAAGCAGATAGAAGCTGTAAAAACAGATTTGGCAATAGCTTGTAACTCAATGGTGGTAGTTTATAACTCAATGCAATTGTGATAGTTTATAACTCAATGATAACATTTAGTATATGGGCAAATGGCCCTATGTACCTTAATAGTCCTCAAGAGTAACACTATACTTACAATAAAATATAATTGATTTCATTTTAATAGCATTGAATATTTTTTAAAGTTAGATAAAACTTAATATGATTTAACATAGATAAATGTGGTAGTTTAAAAAAATATGTCTGAAGCCCTGACCAGGTGACTCAATTGGTTGGAGCATTGCCCAGTACACCAAAGGGCCGTGTGTTGGATACCCAGTCAGGGCACATACATAGGCAGCGGGTTCAATCCCCAGTCGGGGTGTGTACAAGAAGCGACTGATCAATGTTTCTTTCTCACATCGATGTCTCTCTCTCTCCCTCTCTTTCTCCCTTCCTCCCTCCCTCCCTTAAAAATAAAATAAGTGAAAATATATCGTCAGGCAGTGAAACTATTTGTATGATACTGTAATGGTAGATACACGTCACCACACATTTGTCCAAATCCATCGAATGTACAACACCCAAAGTGAATCTTAGTATAAACTTGTAAAGTATGGACTTTAAGTGATAATGATGTGCCCATGTAGGTTCATCATTGTAACAAATGTACCACTTTTGTGGATGATGTTGATAATTTGGGAGGCTACACATATAGGAGGGTTAAGAGTGTATAGGAACTCTGTACCTTCCCCTCAATTTTGCTGTGAACCTAAAACTGCTCTAAAAAGTAAAGTCTATTAAAAAAATATGTCTGCAATTTTTACACTCCTCCCTTCAAAGGTAGAAAGGAATTGCCCTTCTCTTGGGTCATAATTAGTGACTCACTCTAATGAGTAGAATATGGTCTAAGTGATGCTATTGGACTTCTAAGTCTAGGTCATAAAATGTATAGCTTCTGCCTGGCTTTCCTTCTCTCTAGAATCACTGGCTCTGAGGGAATCCAGCTGCCATGCACTGTAAACACTCAAGCAGCCTGTGGAGAAAGCCACATGAGAAGGCACTAAGGCTGCCCACTAACAGCAGGCACTAGCTTGCCAGCTTGAAAGATGCTCCTGAAGCCCTGGTTGAACATCCGCCAATGTATGACTGTACCCTCACAAGAAGCCAGAATCACTTTGCTTAGTTGCTCCTGGATACCCGACACACAAAAACAAAATTTTTTGTTTTACACGTTATATTCTGTCCCAGTAACATGGCCTTTTTGGTGTCTCATTATGTCAGCTTGTTAGTATCCTTTGTATATCAAAAAAATAAGAAGAATGCCCTATGAAAAGATTTCAATCTAAAATGGAACCAGAGGATATGAAATGGAGAATCTCACACATGCTCCCCTTCAGAAAAGTGACACTTAAGAACCGAGAGGCAGATTTCCCATAAGTGCCTCCCCTACAGAAGATCGAGACTTACCTCCTGACAAATGAGCTTACGGCTTGGTCTCTGGCTCTGGCTTCCCCCTGTGTGCTCCTTGCCCGTAAATACAGCCTGCCCAAAACCTTCCATGGACTGAACTCGCCTGTAGTTGACACTGCTTGTGTTCCCTGACATGCAATTCTACTATTCATTCCCAAGTAAACTCAAATTTCTGGTAATCTGAGCTTATCTCAGTTTACCTCCTTATCTAGGTTTACTGTCCAAAACATTTTAATGTTAAAAATGATACTTTATAAAGACTGATATTTCTAGTTTGGTGTTCTAAATTTAATAGGGGGGAAATGATTATAATTTATTTTCAGATTCATCTCTTTTAAAATAAATATTTTTCTTCTCCACTTCTGTCAGGATATACTACCACATATTTATCTGAAATATCCCTCTGGTGTACTAGGAATATATTTGGTCTTTGTCTTTGGAATTTCCTGAGTAATAGGAATCTTTTGTTGCTTTATAAGCCCTTCTGATCACACACAAGTTTCTGATAAAGAAGTGATTTAGAGTGGCATCCTTACCTGCCTCAGGATAGGGTTGAATGCCAAAAAGACCAAGTGATTAGAGTGTTAGCACTTTCAGCCTCACCCACAGACCTCTGGGAAGGAGAAGACCAGGAAGGTTCAGATTAAGCTCTATAAAAATTCTTGAACAACAGATTTGATGAGCTTCTGTGATGGCTGCTGGGAGGTTGCACCTTCCATGGGGACAGAAGGTCCTGTGCTCTGGACCCTTCCAGACCCCGCCCTATGTACCTCTCCATTTGAGTGTCCACCAGTATCTTTTATAATAAACTAGTAAACTTCAGGAGATGTTTCTGAGTTCTGTGAGCTACTCCAGCAAATTAATCAAACCCAGTGAAATAGGTCATGGAAACTTCCGATTTATAGCTTGCTGGTCAGAAGTACAGATGACAGGCTTGGCTGGGTAGCCCAGTTGATATGCCTGGGCTGTGGGCCTCAACCAATGAATGCATAAATGAGTGAAACAATAAATCGATATTTCTCTCACTATAAGAATTACCCACTCCTCTGCCAAAACAAAAGGCTAACTCCTTCAGCAAGTTCAGAAGCTTTTGTCATTTGTCTGGTCTGTCTTTATTTCCACAACTGTGAAATGAAAATCCTAGTTCAGGATGAAATAATAATGCATTTAAGTCAGGAACTGAAGGATCGAGGAATAGCCAAAGGAGAGCCTTTTCACAGACTGTGGAGTCTACAGGCATGGCATGTTGACAGACGTCATCTGGCTGGAAGACAACTGACGTCCACAGCCTGAGGAACAGCCACTCCTCCTGTCTAGGTGTTCTTGGGGTCAGTTCAGGGGAGTGCCCAGTGCCACTGGGGTGAAAGAGTCACCACCTGCAGCTGCATTACACAACACCCCTTTCCCTCTGCTCACTACCCTCCATTAAAAATCACTCCAAGTGAAGGAGCTTAGAACATTTAAGTTCTCACAAGTACATCAAAAGTCTCATTCTGACAGCTCAGCTGCTCAGTTCTGGTTAACCAATTTAGGCAGTTTAGTTTCTCCTCTCTTTCTAAGCATGCGCACAAGAAGCAAGGTGAAGTTTTGTGTAAACTTTAAACCCTGCAGCTTCTGTGCAACTATGGAGTAGTTCAGTCTCGTTAACCTGAGATGGCTTCCCTGAAAATACTAAACAGTGAGGCATTCCATAGCCAAAACTGATTGGCTTCATCTTGAAAGTACTTTTAAATTTTGTATTAATTACAAGATGAAGACAGAGTTACTACAGAAAATCTCAAAAAAGCAAAGTAACAAAAAGAAAGCTAAAATCATCCATAATGACCATCCAGAGAAACAAATGTTCCTTCTTATTTATTTCCCTTGTGTTTTATGTATGAGGATGAGGGAGGTTGGACTCAGTAGGATGAAACTGGTAGGGTTTTTGAACTGAGTAGCTTTGCTTATTTCTCTGAGGTATGACTTACTGAGAAGCCAACTGATGAACAGGGTATCCTTTCAAGGCTCTTCCTGAAGCGTCCGAGAGGAGCGGGAGGATCCTGCATGACAGACGAACCATCTGTACTTCCCTCACTCTGTCAGGCCACTCTGTCCTGGGCATGCTGGTCCCTCTGCCTGCAGAAGCCTCCCCAGCCTTGTCCAGCAGAACATCACTACTCATCCTTCAATACCCAGCTCCAGGTCCGCATCCTGACAGCAGGCAGTGTTCCCAAACCTGTGCTCTCAGCATGCTGCTGCCTTTCCACTAGGGCAGGTGGCAAATGGCACTGATTCCAGTATGACTGAATCTGTGCACATATGTTAACTGGATACTTCAGAGAGTCTGGACAGAAACTTTCTACTTTGTATGCACACCCCCTTTCAGAGGATCCAATGAAGACAGTGTAGACTGGTGATTGGAGTGTGGATAGTGGAGCTGGACTGTCTGGGTTGGGTTAATTTCTGTCTTCACCATTTAACACCTGTGACCTTGGGCAAGTTACCTGTCCACTGTATACCATAGTTTCTTAATATTTAAAACATAGGTGATATGGTATTTACCTTAAAGGATTATAATAAGGATTAAATTAATATACGAAAGTACTTTACAAGGTACCTAATACACGATAAGCACTACATAAACTCTGGAGATTATGAAGTTATTCTATAAGAACTAACCCAAATATCTTCATGCTGCTTATAGTTCTCACGGTCTTTTTATTCAGCTAAGAGGGCACAAAGGACTCATGACTAACTAGCTCTAATTAGTTTTCTCTATACATGGCAAACAAATATTTAGTCTAGAATTCTTCTCTGACTACAGTAGGACACAGCCATGCATGTGAAATGAAGTTTGGATAATGCTGCCCCACTCTGAAATGGAAACACTACTGTTGGAAGTTACCTATACCAATTTAATCACCCCATGTGGAGAATATTCATTACCTATGACATGCACACACCTCTGAGTAAAACATTGAAGACTTTCTGATGTATCCTGCCACCGGGCCATCCACCTCCTGGCCCCAGCCCACTCTTCCAAGAAACAAGCTTTGCTGGAGAGCCAGTCTACTTCAGGTCAAGGGAAAACTCCTGACCATGCAATATTTTCTGAGTCACCTCACACCAACCAGATGGAACCAGCCCCACATCCCACAGAAGCTGCTCAGTTTAAAGTTTACACTTAAGTTGCTAATTACTTATCAGGAGTTTGCTTCTAAGGAGAGAGAGAGAGAGAGAAAGAGAGAGAGATCCTCTCATATTCAAATTATCCATCTGTTAACAAGTAGCTTCACTAAACAAGGATGGACAACTTTGACACATTTCTGAGTCTTTAATGCTTTTAAAGAACATCTTATTTTAGATTATATTGTAAAAACACTGACCTAAGCATTCTCAGACTTTGAAATCTCAGAAAGGCATTTTTGGGGTTGGCCAAAAAAATTGTTTAGTTTTTTCCATACATTGCTCTAGTAGTGCTTGGTTGTCTTTAACTTCATTCAAAATAATTTTTTTTAGATTGTATTTTGACAGCTGTCATCACTGTGCATTAAAAAACCTTATCAAAATATTGATTAATTTTTGTGCAGCCATTTTAATATTGAAGATGGAAGAAGATACACACCATTTTCAGTGTATTGTGCTTTATTATTTCAAGAAAGGTAAAAACACAACTGAAATACAAAAAAAGATTTGTGCAGTGTATGGGAAGGTGCTGTGAATGATGGAACATGTCAGAAGTGGTTTGCGAAGTTCCCTGGTACTATTGACATTTTGGCCAAATAATTCTTTGCTGTGGGGCTGTCTTATGCATTGGAAGATGTTTAGCAGCACCCCTGGCCTCTACCCACTGAATGCCAATAGCAGGAGATAGCCAACATACTCAAAATGTCCAAATCAATAAAGTTATTGGTGAAAATGAAAACTGTGTCTTTTATTTTATGGAAAAAAAAACTAAAGAGACTTTTTAGCCAATCCAATACTTGTTTATACATTCACCTAAAGCCTGCTTGAAAAATATACAGCTCTTCATTCCTTAAACATCCAAATCAAGATTCTGATTTCCTTAAATTGAAATAGATAAGGCTTCCACCTACCCTAAGGGCTGAATTATTCAACAGAACAAAATGTCCAGATTTTCTTCTATGAGCAAGGTTCCTGCCTTCAGGGGAACAGGTTCAGATTTGAAACCAACAAGGGGAGCAGTCCTCAGCACAGCTCGACTTGCATTAGCCAGCCAGAGCTGGACTGGCTTCATACCTCAAAATCTCTACTTTAAAACAAAATAAAGTATGCCTTCCATATACCCTCTCTGCCCTAAAACCTAAAACAAAACAACTGATTTTTCTTCATTTGACTCCTTAAGTAAAAGAGATAACATCACCTCCATGATTTCAAAACCAGATAGAGAATTCTTTTCTGTTTTTTTGTTTGTTTGGTTGGTTGGTTGGCTTTTGGGGGTTTTTTCCTTTCTTTTTTTTTTTTTTTTTTTTTTTTTTTTTTTTTTTTTTTTTTTTTTTTTTTTTTTTTTTTTTTTTTTTTTTTTTTTTTTTTTTTTTTTTTTTTTTTTTGAGCTCTTCTTCAGTTCTGCCTGTGGATTCTTGCCTCAGTTCTGGAAAACAGTCTGCAGACCATTAAAAACATTTAAAATATAAAATAAAATTCTAAGAAAGTCTATGTGTCAACTAAGCTCCCTGAACCAAGTATTAACTTTATTTGTGTGTTTCTCTAAAAATCATTCAGACTTACAGAGTACTACTGTGTTTCAGTAGGTATAAATAAAAAAAATTGAGTGTGAGATAAGAAAACAATTAAAATCTGTTGTGATAATAAAGAACCCTGGGCTTGGAGGCCAGATGTCTGGGTCCCCCCATTTTTGAGTGAATTCTCTAACTGCATGGCTGCAGGTAATTCCCTTGTCCCTTCTAAGTCTCAATCCTGATCTGCAGAGGTGTTGACACCTCTCCACCCAACGGGTGATAGAACCGCCGTCCCAGTCCGGTGCCTGAGAAGCCAGACACCCTCCCATGTGTTTGCGCACTGCCCTGCCTTCCCCGGGAAGTTTGCAGGCACATGTAGAGCCCTGATAAAGACCTAGAAAGGCGCTGCATAGCCTCCATCCTAGATTCCAAAACTGCTTATGGAACTATATGTTCCACCCTCTCCAACCCCTTGAGGTACCCGCCACTGTTTTATTTTAATAAATATTCACTCCCCGTTTTGAGCAATCCTAACCTAAATCTGGACTTTCAGAGACCATAGAAGACAAATAGGCCAGAGCAAGCGGCGTCTCAGAAGCCCTCCCGGCCACTTACAAACAGGGTCTTCCATTTTCAAGGGTTTTTTCAAACGGATGCTGGCGGGGACCGTCTTCTCCATCAATTCATCAATGCTCTAAAATTGAAACGCAAGTCGGTGAACACGAAAGCGAGAGGAAAATGCTTCTGAGTTTAAAAGAGTCACCTCTGTGTGTTGCATCTACAAAGACTTGTGGGAATCTCATTTAAATCGCCTAATTACGATTTATTTTGAAAAAGAAGAGAACAACTTTGAGCAAACTAGAAATCGCTTGGAGGAAACAAAATAATGAAGTGGATAGTGATTTAGCTACTACCGGTTGGATTTCAGTCGGCAACCGGAGATAATCGGATGAACTAGGAGGTCCTCCTGTCCCAAAGTGAGGGCTCATCAGCCGGGCGACTTGGATTGAAAACAAACGAAGAGCGGGTGGAGGAGAAAATACGACAGAGGAAAGCCTGGGAACGGGGACCCAGAGCACGGACTCGCTTCCACGCCCGGCCCGGGACCGGGGCGCGGGTCCCACGCAGAGCGAAGCAGAGCTCGGGCGGGAGCGAGAGGCCGAGTCTGCAGAACCCGGGCGGGATGGGGCGTCCTTACCGCCAGCCCCAGGGCCTTTAGCATCTCCTTCTGGTCTTTGTCCCCAGGTCCGATGTGCCTCCGGGCGAAGTCATCGTGTCTGGGCAGGAGGCGCTCGAGCAGGCGCGAGGCCCCGGCCCCGCCGCTGTCCCCAGCGCCGCTACTGCTGTCCCGGCTCTGCCGTGGCCAGAGCGGCCCCGCGCCTCCCGCCAGGCGGCGGCGGCCCGCGACCCCGCAGCCCAGGCGCAGCCCCCAGGCCTTGGCGCACGTCTGCATGCTCGCGGCCGCCGTCCCCAGCCCGGACCGCTGGAGTCAGTTGCGCTCTCCGCCCGTCTTCTGGTCGCGGTCCCCCAGGGGGCGGCTGCCTCCGGCCTGGAGTCCCTCCCCACAGGGTGACCCGCGTGACAGATGGTTGTGTGCTCCGGAGGATGAATGGGAGCAGGATTCAGCCTGGACACGCGCGCAAACTTGTTGCTCCACACTAGGCACCTGCTCCGCACACTTTAAGCGTCGCCCTGGGGGCGGGCAGTGGGACGGGGCCAGCAAACACTCGGCCAATGGGAGCGAACGGAGGGGCGGGGCGGGGCAGGCCCGCCCCCGCCCCCTTCCCTACCCCCATCCTTGGGCCCCGCTCCCGGCATCCTCAGTCACTCCCGCTCTATCTCCGGCGGTGGCAGACCCTTGGGAGTACCGCGTGGAGGACACCAGTCCAGGACCTCACTCTTGCGGGATCCCGGACGGCCGCGGGTGAAGAGCCTAGGGGACTCGGCTGAGATGAATGTCATCCTGACCCGGAGGCCTTTGAGTTGGTTAGCCCTCATTCATTAATTTTGGAGCTTCTTTCTCTGTCATATCTCGCGGAAACCAATACGAACAAATGAGTGTTCTTTTATAGTTGTAGGATGGTGGGCAAGTGACTCAACCTCTGAGCTTCAGTTTTCTCATCTCACAGAATTGAATGGGATTTAAAAATAGATTAACACACGGAAAGTACTGCCATAACAGAGGGCTTGATCGATCTATCTATCTAAGTATCTATATTCGTGTGTATATATGTTATGGAAAAATACAAAAGATATTAAGGCATACATTTTACACTATAATCTTACTTGGGGAATTATTTATACCTAGGTCTTTTGTAAATCTAAGCTCTCTAGCTATCTCTTGAGAGTTTTATTAAAAGAAACTTTCAAAATTCCAATTGTCCTAATATGAGGAAGAAAGAGGGACCAACGTCATCGGAAAATTACTTGTAGTTAGACTAGGGAAAAAGAAAACCTGTCCTCCTTCTCTTCCTCTAAGTTTCCTCCTTCAGTCATGCTCTGTTTGCCTGGTTCCTGTAGCTGACAGGCACAGAGACTAGCGGAGAGGCAGAAGAGTATAAAATCTAGAATAGTAGGCAAAATGTGTGTATATGGCAGACAGGGTGGGTGGTGAGTAAGGACTGGGTCAAACATCTGAACAGTTTTTCATCCATTTGGAATTGGAGTTACAGCCTTCATAAAAGTTGCTAGATGCCATGTGGGGGGAGCAATCTGCATTTATTCCCATTACTGTCCATGTCCTTTCTGTGTACCACAGGGTCTGGAAGCCAGAGAACTATGATTCCCAGACTCCTTTGGCTCCAGAGCTCTGGATGTTATTAGTCCTCTGACAACAACATACACTTGTGAGAAGTGGAAAATGGGATAAAAGCAGACACCATATTCTGTTTCTCTGACAGCAGCAAATAATGAGTGGTGGCAGACATGAAATACTTCCTTACCAGTCACTCAAAATGGGACAGCAGGGCAGCTGTGTCCCACAATGGAAATGTCCTGTGGTTTTCCAGCCTACGAGGCAGCAAGGATTTCTCCCTGTCCTGAATTATAGACAGCTTCAGTGGTTGACCTGAAGACAGTGGTGGTCTGTCTACCCTGTCTTGCTCTTCCAATTCTTCAAGTGGCTTTATATGCACATTTTACTGGCATTTTAATACTCCTGTTCTTGAAATACTATGACCGTTTTTATTTGTTTGTTTCCTAAATAATCTTTAACAGAGACAGTAACTGAGGCCAAACGTGGCTTTAGGGAACTGACCCCCAAAGATAGGAAACTAGCATTAGCTATCTGACCTGTTTCTGACTGAAATCAATGATAACATTTTCGCTAGTGGAAAATGAGATCATAATAGTCTTAGGCATGAAATGGAAATAAGCACTTGAATTATCAGTGGGGCAAAAAGTGCCTACTGAACCCAGGTCTTTGCTAGTTTAGACCCTTCTGGGAGGAATGATACCCACAAAGACCACTGAGAGCTAGTAGCTTCCAAATGCCATGGAGAGTTCACAGAATAAAATGACAGCTCAGAGAACTAGAGAGCTTCAATACTCTATAAGAATTCCTTAACTTCTATAGCTACAGAGAGAAAGTATTTATAAATCAGACCCAGTTTGATCCTGTAGATTGCCAAATTATCACACAAGTTGAATTCACAGCCATATTAGGTCTTACATATTAAAGTTTGGGATTAATTCTAAAACCGTAAGACTTGGAATGGGGACATTTTGGTAGTTTGGGTTGAATTTGATTACCTTGAACCCCCAAATTCCACTGAGTCCACCTTGCTGGCTGAAGCAGCCTGTTCTCCCCTGGGATGCTGGCCATCTCTTGCTTAAAGATCCTATAATGGCTTCACTAAAGCGTTAATCTTACAGAGCTATGCCAGTGATTCTTTACCTCTCGATCCACAACCAGTCAGATCTCCACATACCCCAGAAAGTTGGGTAAGTTACCTGACACCAAGGAGAAGCTTACACAGGGAAAGAATTGCGAGATGCTGCTAACATGTATTGGCACTGGAGCATTTCTGTGTAGAAATGGGTTCTAGGCCAAGGGAGAAGGAATATAACATTGAAATTATTGATATATTATAGCACCAGAGATTCTGGATTCAGTGTATTAGCTCAATTAGCCAGGAGTGTATCTAAGGATTTGCTGAATTGATTGAGTGAATCAATTCAGCAAATTGATTGATTCAGACTCAACAATGGCCTTCATTAAATTAGACAGTAGGTTAAGAAACTAAAACTTTCTTGGTATAATAGATAAAAAAGGATCCAAAGGCTTTGTAAAGTAGAAATATTGGAATGGATTGATCATGTGCAACATACATCTCAACCCACTCAGAGTATCCCTCTGGCAGGCTGAGAGGCAGTCACTTCACCTAAACATTGAGGAATCAATCCATTGGCAAGAGGAGCAGCAGTATTCAGCCTTCCTGTATTTTCTTGTTGGCACCTGTGAGACGACAGTGGAAGATGTCACTGTTGAAATGGGCTCTCTCATTTCAATGTGGTAGAGGTCAGTGGCAGCACTAGAAAACAGACAGAAGCAGGCAAGGTTGCTGTAATGGGCAGCAGAGTCAGAGAGATAACTAGTCAGCTTGACCCATGGGGATCTTTGTGCTCACTAATTGATAAGTAGCGTATGGAAACTTTAGTCTGGTAAACCAAAATTTTATATGTCACCCGAACGGAAAAACCCAATCTCACAACCACTTATCTTATGTTACCTGGTTTGTTGACCCAGAGCCTCTCAGATAGAGGGGACCTTAAGAAAGAACCCTTGAAAAAAAATCTTATGACCCTGCTATAAGTATACATACATATAAGATACATGTGGTCATTTACCAAGTATGATAGTTATGTATCAGTTTCACTGCACCAGAGCATCCAGATATGTGGTCAAACATTATTCTAGATATTTCTGTGAAAATGTTTTTGGATGAGATTAACATTTAAATCAGCAGACTTTAGGTAAAGTAGATTTCCCTCCACAAAGTGGGTGGGCCTCGTCCAGTCAGTTGAAGAATATACCAAAAGACTGATCTCCCCTGAGCAAAAGGGAATTCCCTAGGAGACAGCCTTTGAACTCAGACTGCAACATCAGCTTGTCCCTGGGTCTCCATCCAGCCTGAGAGCCTGCTAGTGTAGATTTTGGACTTGCCAGCCCCTATAATCACATTAGCCAATTTCTTAAAATCTCATAGATAGATAGATGAAATTATATATATAGATACATATACACACACATATATATAATTGATAGTTTAATTGATACATAATATATAATATGTATAATTGATACATAAACTATCAATTATATAAAAATTATATAATTTGTATATCATTTAATATAGAAATTATATATATATTATACATAATAATATATAGATAGGTAGATTTTGTTTCTCTGGAGAACCCTCCTCAAAGAAAGGAAAATACCCAGACTTTTTCTTTTAAAGCTCTCATAGAAAAAGTAGACAATATGTAAAAAGAAGTGGTCAATGTAAACAGAGATGGCCCTAGCCAGGTAGTTCAGCTGATGAGAACATCATCCCAATTTGCCAAGGTTGTGGGTTTGATCCCTGTTCAGGACACATACAAGAAGTGACTAATGAATACTTAAACAAGTGGAACAACAAGTCAATGTTTCTGTTTGCTTTCTCCCCCTTCCCCTCTCTCTCTCTAATATCAATCAATAAAAAAAAATGTATACAGAGATGAAAATCAAGAAATAATGAAAAGGAAATTATAGAAATCAAAACACTAACAGAAATGGAGAATGCCTTCTAAGTAATCATGAGTAGACTTAACCAAAAAAAGAAAAAAGAAAGAAACACTGATTCCAACATCCAAGAACTATGGGACAATATATGCATAATTGGAATTCCAGAGGAAAGAAAAAGCAGAAGAAATTTTTAAGGTAGTAATAATGGAAAACTTTTAAAAATTAAAATAGATACTAAACCACAGGTCCAGGAAGATTAGAGAACATTAAGCAAGAGATATACAGCAACATTAAGCATATCATATTCAAACTACATAAAACCAAAGACAAAGAGAAAATCTTCTTGAAAGCCAGAGGAAGAAAACAAACATCTTATCTATAGAAGAACAAGGATAAAAATTACAGCAGATTTCTTGTTTAAAAAAAATAAAAGTCTGTAAGTAAGAAGAGAGTGGAGTCAAATATTTCAAATACTTTAAAAAAATAGCCTAGATTCCATACTGTGAAGTTATCCCTCAAAAGTGAAAGATACAGATGTTCACAGACAAAAACTGGGGGAACTCATAGACATATGTCTATGCTCATAGACAGCAGACATTACTATACTTTTGCTCTTTCCATTGTTCCTTCTTCCTGATGTCCCAAGAGTCTTCTTTCATCATTTCCTTTTTGTTTCAGGAACTTATTCAGTCTTTTTTTTTTTTAAGGCAAGCATTTAATTCTTAATCCTTCACCTGGCAATGACTTGATTTCCCCTTCATTTCTTAAAGATATTTTCACAAGATATAGTATACTGCGTCAATGGTCTTTTTTTATCACTTGAAAGGTGTGTTGCCCTGACCAGTGTAGTTGAATTGGTTGAGCGTCATTCCACAAAGCAAAAGGTCACCAGTTCAATTCCTGGTCAGGGCACATGCCTGGGTTTCGGGTTTGGATATGAGAGCCAACAGACTGGTGTTTCTCTGACATCGATGTTTCTGCCCCTCTCTTTCTCCTTCCCTTCCCTGCTCTCTAAAAATGAATAAATAAAAATTTTTAAAAGAAAAATGTGTTGCTACTCCTTTCTGGCATTTATGGTTTCTCATGAGAAATCTGTTATCATTCAAATATTTCACCCTGTAGATGTCATTTCTCTTTTGCTTTTTTTTTGGAATTTTTTTCTTTAGTACTCAGGAGTTACACTATGATATGTTGGTATGTCATAGCACTGAGCTTCTTAAATATATAAGTTTGCAGTTGTTGTCAAATTTGGAAAATTTCCATAAATTACTTCTTTCTTCAGCCCTTCTCTCTTTTTTTTCCTCTCCTTCTGGGACTTCAGTGACATGAATGTTAGATCTTTTGTTATATCTCATGTCCCTGGGACTCTGTTCATTTTTTTTCTGTTGTTCAGATCGGATTGTTCTACCTTCAAGTCCACTGATTCTTTTCTCTGTCCTTTCCATTCTTCTGCCAAGCTCAACCATTGATTTTTTAAATTTTTAAATCAAATCCTTCAGTTCTAAAAATTTCCATTCAGTTCTTTTTATATCTCTCACTCAAAGTGAGGATTTTCCTTGTTCTTGATGAGTAGTTTTGCATTGTATCCAGGACATTGTGAATATTGTGTTTCCCATTTAAATCTCTCATTTTAGAAGGCAGTCAAACTGTTTAGGTTCAGAATGCATGTCCTAGCCCACTTCTGTGAACTGTTTTTCAAATGCCAATTCATTGTCAAAGCCTTCGCAGTGCTCTTCTGGTCTGCCACATTCGGGTGCGACCCCAAAGCCAATCTGAAACTTGGGCAGTAGTCCACACAGAGTTCATTTTGCTGTTTTGATTATGGTCAGCTTTACGGATAGTCCACTCAGGAGATCTGCCCAGGACTTCATACACAGATTTAAAGATCCCAGTTTCCAGTTTCCTTTTCTAATTCTCACCCAGTCACTGGCTGGGATGGAATGAGATACTGCCTTTTTGCGGCTACTTGGTGTTGTACAGTGATGATCAGAAGTGCGCCAACGCATACTCTCTGTGGTGCCAGTCAAGGGGAGCGCTGTCTCGGCTTGTGTTAGCGCAGGGCAGGGATGGTGGGCAGGGCTCCATCCCACAATTTGGGCCAGACCCAGTGACAAAGGTGGGTTGGTGTGGCTTTTTTCACAGTGTTTACCTGGAATAGGCTTGATAGAGTCAAACAGGTATTGTTTTGTAGGGTCACCCTGTTCTCATTCATTTGGCTAATGAAAGCAGGCTTCTCCTGCACTGAGACCCAGATACACACAAGGCAAAAAGAAAACTCATAGCCTCCAGTTCTTCAATCCATATGTATTGTCTTATGGAAGAACAAATTTGGGTTTGATATATAGTTGGTTCTTCATGATTCATGACACAAACCAAAAGGAACTGCTATAAAACTAGTTTTCATCAGGAATTGCCTTGAGGGAGACAGATAAGAGAAATTCTCCACGGAGACAGCACTGGAAATAGTTCATTTGGAAGGAGAGCTGTCCATAGATACAGATCTCACTGACTCTGGGACAGTGGTTGATGGTCTTGCACAACCAGACCAAAGTATGAGTGAGAAGGAGAGAGGTATGTGGATGGATTTCTTAGAATGTCATGGAATGAGAAGATAACTGGCTTTCCATGTGAACACTCACCAAGGAGCACCCACTGTGGACAAGTTTCCCAAAAATCAGTGGATTATTCACTTGTTCATTTGAACAAGACCACCCTTCCTGTGTATGCAGCTAGAATCATTCCCCAACCACCCTAGTGCTTGTTCAGTGAGTTCAGATTAAAAATGGCCATAGAGTTAAATATGGGCTTTAAAAATAAGATTTTCCTCATTCTGTAGTTTTTGGCTGTGTTGGTTTAAAGAACTTAGTCCCAAAGAAAGAAATGCTTCTTCTAGCAAATACAAGGATCCCATTGAACTAGAAGTTCAAACTGCCACCTGGACATTATGCCATCAAATCCACAAAGAAGAAATTGCTTTATCAAGTGGGGCAATTGATACTAATTATAAATCAAAAATAGGTTTACTAATTCACATTAGGAATAAAGAATATATCTAGAATTCAGAGTATTTTCTAAAGTACCCCTTAGTACTTCCATGTCCAGTAGCTAAACTGTAATGAAAAATTATAGCAACCTGCCCTGGCTGGTGTGGTTCAGTGGATTGAGTGCCATCCTGAGAACCAAATATTCGCCAGTTCGATTCCCAGTCAAGACACATGCCTGGGTTGCCAGCCAGGTCCCCAGCAGCAGGTGTGTGAGAGACAATCACACACTGATGTTTCATCCCTTCTCTTTCTCCGTCCCTCCCTCTCTGTCTAAAAATAAATAAATAAAATGTGTGTGTGTGTGTGTGTGTGTGTGTGTGTGTTTTAAAGAAAAACTATAGCAACCCAATACATACAGAACCAGTAAGAGTTCACATCCTTCAGAAATAGAGGTTTGGGTCATTCCTCTACTGGTAAAGAACCATGACCAGCTACAGTAAAGTACTGGCTGAGGATATAGAGAATAGGGAACAGGTAGTGGATGAAGGAGATTATAAACACAAGCTATAGTCCAATAGCTGCAGAAACAAGGATGAATTCCTATGTATGCTTTTCCATGTTTTATTATATATATACTTTATTTATGAACCTATTTCTCTTTTCTCTTTCCCCTTTCCATATCATTTTATATGAGGTATGTGGGTCAAAGTTGATGTTATAAATTAATGAATGCAGTGTGTACAAATTATCAAAAGGAGATTATGATTGAACTACAAATGTCATTCAGAAATAATATGGTGACTTATGAGACTTTGGCTGTCCCCTTCTGTGGGAAAAAGTGACCATGCTGTGTTGGGAACCACCCTGTCTGGTATCAGAAGCTGTAACCCCCGCCAAGGCTAAGGCTGAGGGAACGACCTTGGAACTGTAAGCCAGCAAGGAGATAAAAGCTTATCTTCCTGGCAGGAGTGCCACTTCTGCTCCTTTTACTTGCCTGGTCCCCAATGCTTGGTCAGTTATCCAATGATGGGTAAGATTCCCCAAGGGGGGAACAACCTAAGACAGGCACAATCATGTGGGAGGCCCCCAAGGAAGGACTTTGGGAGCTACGACAAAAGGGGGTGATGGACCCTCACCCCTCGGCTTTGACAAAGCCTGAGTGCTCATTCCATCTCCGAGAAAATCTCTTTATCTCCTGGCTGCTTTAGTTCCCTTGCTCCACCTAAGCCTGAAACAATGACAGGGTGGTGCAGCCCTGTGCTGGAAAGGGCAGGTTCCCCAGGTGATCAGGCCTAAGAAAGAATATGTAAAATCCTGTGAAACCTGCTTTGTTTAGAATGCTCTTGGTTGAATGAGAAGGGTCCAAGGAGGAAGCAAGTTTGTTCCTCAAAGTTTTACAGCTCTTTGACCCTGACTCAAAATAGGCCCTCAGAGTTCCTTGTTATCTCATTCCTACTTCCCAGAAGTGAGTAATGAGCTTTACCTGACTTCCTGTGTAAATGGACCCAATAAAAGCCTTTGAGGAAAAGGCTCTTGGTGCTTCTCCTTTGAGAGATCAGCCACCTTTCCTCCCCAAGCAGATCATGTCTTGGTAGACTTATTCTCATCCATGGCGGCCGGGGGTAGGGGGGTGGTGTCTGCGGGTAGAGCTCCCCCACAATGCTTTCCTTTCTATAAGGGATAGTTGCATTACATTAGGAGGAACCATGCTATTGTCACCATTGTTATTTTTTGTAAGTCTAAATATAGGTAGAAAACTCTGTATGGTTGCAGAATAGCCAAAGAGATAAGCTGAGTTTTGTTTTGTTTTGTTTTGTTTTGTTTTGCTTTGTTTTTAACCCAAGATGCATTACCATTCCATTCTAGGCTCTTCTCTATATCGTACAGGCTGGAATCTTGGAACTATATTTCTCAGACCCCATTGCCTACAGGATCTTGGATGCAATTTATAGTCAGCCACAAGATACAGTTTGCAGTACTTTAAAAGCAGAAAAGAGGCAAAAGCTATTTCTTCTTCTGGCAGTGGAGGCAGGTATGTGAGATGAGACAGATGGGAAGTGCTGTAATGATCACAGGTGTTCCACTGTTAGTCACTCATCTCTGTACACCAAAACAATGATGATTGGTGGCTAGGTCCTGTAATTTCCTGACCTGTATGGCAGTCACAGCTTAGTGATTTGTGGGCCCATAGCAACGGTGCAAACCTGGAAGCCAGTGACAGCTTCCCCTGACTTCCTCTTCTTCAGTGTTGTTGTAAACAGTTGATTCCCAATATTAATTCTCTGCCTGAAGTGCCCAGAGTGATTTGTTTTTCTGGTTGAACTTTAATTGAATCTCTGTCCCATGTCAAGCCAGCATGCCTAAAGTTCATTATAGCCATGATTTGGGGAAGTAATTCCTATAGCTGATAGTTTTTACATAGGTTTCAAAATCCTGTCTGCTTGAACTCTAACAGCCCCTGACTGAGTCTTTAGGTTGAGATCTTATACATCTTGCAATCTAGAAGAAAGAAAGTAGACTAACTTTACCATAGACTTACATGACATGAGTTTGTCAACAAAATACATATAATTTTCATTTACCACTCCCACACTTTTATAGAGATTGTCACATTCTTATGGCTACAAGAAAATATTTTTATATTGATCCAAGTTTGTCCTCTTTTGTATAGTTGCTTCCTTCCATTTAGCTATTTAGATGATGTGTAAATATGATATATATGAAGCATTCCTATAGACATATAAGTTCAGTCAAGTATTTTTTTCAGAGAAGGTATAAGAGGGATAACTGGTAGTGGAAAAATATAATAAAAAGTATTTTTCAGAACTGGAATTTACTAAAGATAGTTGTAAGCTAATCAATTAGATAAAGGGATACCTTGACTAATAAAGGTGTCCTCAATGGAGTGGAGAGAATAAGAATTAGTCACAAAGCATCAACATCTCAAATGATAATGAAACAAATTCAGAAACAAGCAAGGATGCCCACAGTTAACATGTTTATTTAACATTATTTTGGAAACCACAGCCCTTGTATTAAAGCTTGAAAGTGCACTGAGGAAAGTATTGAATAGGAGGAGCCAAATGTCATTATTTGTGAACTACTTATAAACATCAAAATGATCAGCTGAAAGCAATCTGAACTAATAAGAATTTCCAGATATCTCATGAGTTTCAATACCTTTTTGTTTATATCAGCAATGATATCTTAGAAAATAAAAAAATTATTCATAATAGCAACAAAGTAAAATACTTGGAAACAATATTAACACAGTATTTAAGATTTAAATATTCTAATAACTGTATAGTTTCAGATGGGTACAAGATTTTTTAGGATGATCACTTAGTAAGTTATATAATGTCTTTTAAAAAGTTACATAATGTCTAAGCACGGGCTGTGAACCAAAGCATCGCAGGTTCGATTCCCAGTGCCTGGGTTGCAGGCCATGGCCCCCAGCAACCACCCATTGATGTTTCTCTCTCTCTCTCTCTCTCTCTCTTTCTCCCTCCCTTCCCTCTCTAAAAATAAATAAATAAAATCTTTTAAAAAAAGTTACATAATGTCTAATCATGGGGATGTTTACCTGAATCTAATATAATAGTGTATCTCAACTGTAATTGAAAAATAAAAAATGATTTTAGAAAATACTCAAGATTTGGGACTTCCTGTTTAGATGGAGGCATAGGTAGACACACTGTGCTTCCTCAAACAACCAAAAGAAGGGCAACAAATTTAAAAACAAAAAATAACCAGAACTGCCAGAAAATAGAACTGAATGGAAGTCCAACAACCAAGGAGTTAAAGAAGAAATATTCATCCAGACTGGTAGGAGGGGCGGAGATGGGCAGCTGGGCAGAGAAGACTCTCCGCAAGGCAGTGACTGGCGGACCAGGTGAAGCTGTGGCTTGCAGACTGGGCGGTCCCACATTTGAGTGCAGATAAAGCAGGAGGAACAACTGGAGAGCGAGACATACCATGCCACCCAGGGTCCCAGTGCAGGGAAATAAAGCCTCAAACCTCTGATTGAAAACACCTGTGGGGGTTGAGGCGGCAGAGGGAAACTCCCAGCCTCACAGAAGAGTTCGTTGGAGAGACCCATAGGGTCCCAGAACATACACAAACCCACCCACCGAGGAATCAGCACTATAAGGGCCCACATTGATTGTGGGTAGCAGCGGAAGTGACTGAAAACTGGCAGAGAGTGGAGCAAACAGCACTGTTTCCTCTCAGACCCCTCCCCCACATACAGCATCACAACAAATTGATGTGTATTGCCCCGCCCTGGTGAACACCTAAGGCTCTGCCCCTTACACATAACAGGCGAGGAGATCAAAAAAAATATGTGTGTGTGTCCCAAATGAAAGAACAGATCAAAGCTCCTGGAAAACTACAACTAAGCGACAAAGAGATAGCCAAACTATCAGATGTACAGTTCAAAACATTGGTTATCAGGATGCTCCAGGAACTCACTGGGTACCGCAACAGCATAAAAAAGACCCACGCAGCAATGAACTTTGCATTACGTTAAATAAAGAAAAATCTATAGGGAACCAACAGTGACAGGAAGGAAACAAGGACTCAGATCAACAGGTTGGAGCACAAGGAAGAAAGAAACATTCAACCAGAACAGAATGAAGAAACAAGAATTCAAAAAATTGAGGAGAGGCTTAGGAACCTCCAGGATATCTTTAAACATTCCAACATCCAAATCATAGGGGTGCCAGAAGGAGGAAAGCAAGAGCAAGAAACTGAAAACTTATTTGAACAAATAATGAGGGAAAACTTCCCCAATCTAGCAAAGGAAATACACTTTCAGGAACTCCAGGAAGCTTAGAGAGTACCAAAAAAGTTGGACTCAAGGAGCAACACACCAAGGCACATCATAATTACATTAGCCAAGATTAAAGAGAAGGAGAGAATCTTAAAAGCAGCAAGAGAAAAGGCGAGAGTTACCTACAAAGGAGTCCCCACAAGACCATTAGCTGATTTCTCAAAAGAGACCTTACAGGCAAGAAGGGGCTGGAAAGAAGTATTCCAAGTCATGAAAGGCAAGAACCTACATCCCAGATTGCTCTATCCAGCAAAGCTTTCATTTAGAATGGAAGGGCAGATAAAGTGCTTCTCAGACAAGGCCAAGTTAAAGGAGTTCATCATCACCAAGCCCTTATTATATGAAATGTTAAAGAGACTTACCTAAGAAAAAGAAGATTAAAAATATGAACAGTAAAAAAATAGTCATCAAATGTAGGGTTAGCAACAGGGAAGTGGAAGGACGTGGGAAGGGAAAAGATATAGAGAATAAGTAGCATAGACAGTAGGTAGAAAATAGACAGGGGGAGGGTAAGAATAGTGTGGGACATGTAGACACTAAAGAACTTATGACACATGGACATGAACTAAAGGGGGGGATGTGGATGGGCAGGGAGGAGGGGAGTGAAGGGGGAAAATGGGACAACTGTAATAGCATAATCAATAAAATAAAGAATAAAAAAATAAAATGTAGATCACATGTCATCCCCCTGCTCAAAATTCTCCAAGATTTTCCATTGCATTTAGAATAAAATTAAAATTTCTTACCCTGAAAAAAAAACAACAACATTTTTTTAAAATGCCATGTGTTTTGTAATGGAAAAACTATCACACGGGAGACGTTAATACTCTGAGCAAGCCAGGGAACCACCTCAAGCAAATAACCATTTGCTGTGAGAGGGAAGCAGAAACTCAGCTCTCTGACCACAATCGCTGTGGCCGAGTCCTGACTCTGCCATTTACTGAAAGCGTACGTTGTAATAGATCTTAACCTTGTTCCACCTCTATTCCTCACATGCAGTCATTGTGAATTATACATAAGTGAAATGTTCATTTCCCTTCCTTCCCTCCTCTTCTACTGCCAAAGTGTTCTTTACAAACCTAAATATTTGCAGAGATTGCTATTTATTGCTTGCATCACAATTTCCTAACTTCAGTAAATCAACATGATGCAATAGGAACAAGACCTCTTTGGTCATTTCATAGGCAGAAATCTTTTTTTTTTTATTGATTGTCTTTGAAAGAGAGAGAAACATTGATTTATTGTTCCACTTATTTATGCATGCCTGGGTTGATTTCTGTATGTGTCCTGACCAGGAATTGAACCTGCAACCTTGTTGTATCGGGACAATGCTCTAACCAGCTAAGCTACATGGCCAGGCTGGGCAGCAATCTCACCATACACGCCCACAGGATTCAAAATGTCAAAAGCCATATCATTCAAAAAACCTGTGGATATGATAAATTCAGAATAGTGTCAGGTACAGGATAATGGATGTCAGGAAGACATTGGTAGGATATTTGGATACTTCATCACCCTGCCCCCTAGCCCTAATACATGTCTTCGTTATTAAATGCCATGGATGGACAGCCTCAGAACTGGATTGATGCCAAGTCTCTTAAGCACTAAACAAGATGTAAACCCTCCCCAAACTACTCCTGTGAGATCCAGATCAGGGAAAGGCAACTCAAGCCATGGCCTGAGCACCAGTCCTAGAAAATTGAACCAGCAGGAATGAGCCAGCACCAGGGCACCCTGTCACACAGGTTTCCATGAGGAACCACTTACACACCTGTCAGAACCCACTGATTTCACCCCCTGGAGGGAGAATTAAAAGAATTCCAACAGCAAACAATAAATACATGTTGAAAAATATCAAAAGGAACTCCAAATTATTAGCTTGCAAGAGGTGCCACCACATCCCAGGCAATCCCTCCATGCCCAAAGTTTGGAATTGTCCCCGGGCCTGAGATCCCAGGCTGAGCCTGCAGGTACTGCGCAGCTGGCCCCAGCAGTGGCAAGAAGAAGCCCAAAAGTTTTAGTTCTGCCAGGATGTTCCCTTTAGCATAGAGGGACATTTTGCAAATAGTCTCTCAGTAATGGAAACTGATCTGGGAGGCTGGGGAACAATTGAGTCTTTATAATGATTCAAGGTGAGGGCTTCAGAGAGTGGTCTCAACAGTGTGAATAAAAAACAATTACGACAGTGATTTTGCTGGGTGAATTGCTGAAACCCTCTTTCCCACAATTACACAAGCCAGAACATTATTTGGGAACACTGTTTTTAAGAATAAGAGTAAAAACAGCTATATAACAAACTTTTAGGTTTGTATCAAGTAACTCTTGATTTGTATGTATTTTATTCCCACCTTCAGGACAATGGAATCGTTTTTTATGACATGCTTCTCATAGGTCACCACAGATTTTTTTCCCACTCCTGAGTCAGATGTGAAGCCAATCTATTTCACAGTCAATATCCCCAAGTTAAACACAGGAGAGGAGAAGGAAAGAAGGTGGAGAATTCTTGGTCCTAGGCATGAGGGTGTGACTTATGCATCTATAGGCCATTTCTACCACACTCTTCCCCATCCCTCCTCTCTAGGAAGAACAATTAGGCCAGGATAATGTTTCTGCTATGGGACTCTTTTTTTTAATTTGAGGTGAAGTACACATAATATAAAATTAACTATTTCAAAGTAAGCAATTCAGTGACATTTAGGATAATCACAATGTACACGAACCCCACCACTATCTGGTTCCAAAACATTTTCATCACTCCAAAAGAAAACCTCATACCCATTAAGTGTTATTTTCTTTTTTGTTTTTATTTTGAGAATACATTTATTAAAGTGGGGACAGTGAAACAAGGAAGGGCTTAAGACAAGAAGCAACAGGAGAGCCTAGGCAAGGCTGCTATTGGCTCACTGAAAAGTCAGAGAAAAGAGGGCTTGGAGACAGGTCCAGAGGTTGGTTTTTTTTTTTAAGATTTTATTTATTTATTTTCAGAGAGGGAAGGGAGGGAGAAAGAGGAAGAGAAACATCAATGTGCGGTTGCTGGGAGCCGTGGCCCTGACTGGGATCGAACCTGCGATGCTTTGGTTAGCAGCCTGCGCTCAGTCCACTGAGCTAAGCCAGCCAGGGCTAAATCCAGAGGTTTTGCTGCTCACTGTTCTGATTGCAAGTCCCATGGAAGCCCCCAGACTTAAGAAAAAAAAAAGTACATGCTTGAGAGAAGGGCACGGGCATGCTCCAAGGAGGGCACCAAATAATTGCTTCCTTTTTCCCACCTCGCCCCAGACTTTGGAAACCATTATTCTGCCTTCTATGTCCATGGAACTTTGGTCAGTCACTTTTTTTTTTTACAAAAATCCGTGAAGATGTGTGGGTGGTAAAGTCATCTCTCTGGCCTCAAGAGAGACCAAAATGTAAACCACCCTGAGAACATGGTTCAAAGTAAAGACCTCCCTTGGGGAAATTATTCTGTATCTTTAATAAGAAAATATAAGTGAAACAACCTACGTGTCTACCAACAGGTGAACAGATAAAGAAAATGTGGTGTATATCTGGTATATTATTCCAATGGAATATTATGCAGCCATAAAAAGAAAATCCTTCCTTTTATGAAAAAGTGGGTGGACCTTAAGGACACTACACTGAGAGAAATAAGTAAAATAAAGAAAAACAAATACTGTATGGTCTCATATGTAAAATCTAAAAAAAGAAAAGAAAAAAGGGAACTCGTAGATATAGAAAACAGATGATTGGTGGTTGCCAAAGGGAGGCAGGTGAAATGAGTGAAGGTATTCCAAAGATACAAACTTCTAGCTATAAAATAAATAGTCCTGGGACTGTAATATACAGCATAGTGACTATAGTTTATAATACTGTATTGTATATTTAAAACTTATTAAGAGAATAGATCTTAAAAGTTCTCATCACAATAAAAAATTATAATTATGTGTGGTGATGGATGTTAACTAGACTTATGCTGATCATTTTGCAGTGTATACATATATCAAATCATTATGTTGTACATCTAAAACTGATACAATAGTCAGCTATATTTCAACTCAAAAAAAGAAAATACAGAAATTGAGTTAAGAAATCAAGTCATCATATATATAAAGCCTCGCCTAATGGATAAATCAACAGACCCCCTCTTGAATCTCATTGGTCAAAATCAGCCACATAGCTACTTCTGCCTGCTGGGAAGCTCCACTTTTCTCTGTATTTGTGAACAAACTAAAGAGAAGGGAGTTGGGGCCCCTTACAGTCAGAATACAAAGCACATATGTTTTATTTCATTGTTAATAATCCAAAGACTTTAAACATTTTAAGACAAAAATAGTTCTTAATATTAGTAAGATATGATGGAGACCCTTACTATTTATAGGTAAGAGACAAGATAAAGGGAATAATAAAAGGTCACTCCAGAATTTTAAGTTTGGAAAAATGGAAGGGTGTTGGCAGACACAATGAAAATAAAACTGTCCTGGAGGAAAGCAGGTTCAGGGTGTAGAAAGTTGACTTTGCCTCCCAAAACGTGAGTTTGTGGTGATAGGGAGTGGTACTCAAGGAGGCACAGAGCATGTCAGTGATAAAGTAGGGCTGAGGTCAGAAGTCTGATCTAGGGATCTGGGCCTGAGAACCCTTTATTTTCATGGGGAAAAGGATTGCTCTCTGAAAAGGATTTGACCAAACAGATCTGTCCAAACCTTGAGGGTCACCCATATTTGAAGAGAAAGCAAGGTCCCTGAAGGAAACAAAGAAAAGTCCTGAGAAAGAGAGAGGAGACACAGGATGGCCTAGAGTCCTGGCAACTGAGGCCTGAGACTCTGAGGGAGAAAATGTCAGGCCCAAGTGCAGACACTGTGCCCAGGTTCTCCAGAGAGGTGAGGGGGAAGGGAAACAGGAAAAAAGTCATTGAAGTCTGCACTGAGGAGACTCCTGTGACCCCTGAGAGAGCGATTACACCAGGTCTGAAGCCTGTCAGGCAGGACTGCAGTTGAGAGAGTGATGAGGGGAAGGGACGCAGCAGGTTCTAGTCATCTACTTGAGATGTCTGGTAATGGAAGAAGGGAGGAACTCCCTGTGGTGGCTTTAGTGAACAGCAACAGATAGTTTTAAAAATAGGCAAAGCTTGACCCTCGAAGCATTGGGTGATACATTCACGTGGGTAGCGTCTTCTGTGTGTTCCCATGTGCAGAGGAGTCCAACCTGCAGGCTGCAGGCCACAGGTGGGCCCAGGATGGCTGTGAATGCACCCCAACACAAAATTGTAAATTTACTTAAAACATTATGAGATTTTTTTGTGATTCATGTCACAATGTACTTAATATATGGCCCAAGACAACCCTTCTTCTAGTGTGATGCAGAGACTCCAGAAGATTGGAGACCCCGATAGGGTTTTCTGGATTCTTGGCCAAGGTGGTGTAATGGAGCACTCTCTGGTCAGAGTTTTACACCAGCAGGTATCAGAGTCAATTTCAAAGGTCACTCAGTGGCTAGCTTGTGTAAAGAACAAATAGACCGTGGGTGCTTTTTTTTTTCTCAAATCCCATTATCTCTACAAAAATGACCTCTGGAATAGCACATTGAATTTCCTCTACCCATTTTGGCAAAAAGGTATATTAGATATAGAGACAATGCATTGGAAAATAAACAGCTAGTCCATATGTCTGGAGGAGTTGAAGCCCAAACAAATACAGACCCTGAAAGAAAAAAAAAAAAAAAACCTAAAGGGGAAGAAGACTGAGTAGAGTAGAAATGGAAACACACAAAAGATGAAACCCCCTAACTTTATCTGGCTGGCACTGACTGATGGTGGTGGTCTGAAGAGGGGCCTGGAGAGCCTGTGAAATGGGAAGGGTCATGAGGCCAGTTCACAGTTCAGGACTTGATATAAGGGTGTGAAGGAGGAACCTTTGGGAGGGTGGAATCTGGGAGGTTCAGCTGTTAGCAACAGCCACTGTGGGGTGGATGGAGGCTCTATCACAACCAGAGGGCAGAGCTTGGCCTCAGGCAACTTTTTTTTTTTTTAAACTGTCATAGGCAGAGGTTCCAGAAAGCAATAACTTCAAAGAAAGATCCAGTTACTTGTTACTTGATTTTGAGAATAAATTCCAATACTATAAGGACCAGAGGCATTGGGGTAATAGAAAATCCACTTGGAATTTAAAATAATTTGGGCTGGAGAGTCAATGAATGACACAGGATGCCTATTACTAAAAAATCCAGGCAAAATTCCAGTTATTGGAATAAGAAACAGGGTCCAAGTTGATCACCACCCACCCCCATCCCAAGATAAGCAGGAATGTGTACCCTGCTTAGAGGCCAGATTAGTGGATTACCAATCTGAGTCCTAAATATGTACCCTGTTTAGAGACCAGATTAGTGGATTACTCTCAGTATGGGATAAATCAAGGCCTGCAGCAAGGGGGGGAAGTGAGAGGGATTTTGGGCCAGAACCAGGTCAGTCATTGTCAAAGCTATGTGTTCAGCTCAGCCTTGGGCACTGCTTCCTGAAGTATTTCGCAACACCACCATGCAATTTTAGGGGTCCAGAACAAGTCACCCCAAGATGTGCCTCTGTGGTTGTGGACTATTTTGAGCTAAAGACAATAAAAAACCTGTGGGTTCAAGAGAAACTTATGCCCAGTCTCCACCCCCACACTTTAATTACCTAGATAACCTTTTAAAAAATATTTTATTTTATTTTCGTTTTTTTAATTTAATTTTTTTTTAGCTAAACAAATGTTTAAATAGAAAGTTACAGAGGCCCTGGCTGATGTGGCTCAGTGGATTGAGCACCAGCCTGAGAACTGAAAAGTCACTGGTTTTGAAGCCGAAAACGACACTGGAGTTTGGGCTGCCTGTCACTACCAAACCCAGTAAGCAGAGACAGGGATTGAATCTTTATGGGCACTTTATTCAGATGGCCGACGATCTGAGAAGACGGCGGGTTCATACCCTAACAGACCATTTGTCTTTTCTTTCCAGGCCAAGGTTTTTTCAGCCAGAAATAAATAAGGTATGGTGAGGGGTTGTGAAATTCAGGGGGAAATTAATTGGATTAGAAAAAAACAATTTCAGCATTTTTGTCCTGGCTGGTGGTTTTAGTCTGTGCCCCAAGCAGTGGTCTTTAGCTGTGCCCCATGTGGTGGTCTTAAGCTGTGCTCCAGGCAATGGTGTTTAGCTGTGTCCTGGGTGGTGGTCATCTCACCCTGGAGTACAATGGCTCAGATATCATCTTGAGTTGCTTGCAGGCCTTCTGAGGAACAAAGGTGGAACTGCTTATAGTCTCCTGGAGTCAGAATGCGTCATACCTTCAGTTCCTGGAACAAAAGCTTTTACATGCACTGATTACTAAGCTTATAAGCTATTACTTAAACTAAAATTTTCCAACTCATAAGTCCCCTATCAGTTTGATTCCTGGTCAGGACACATACCTGGGTTGCAGGCCAGTTCCCCAGCTGGAGGTGTGCAAGAGGCAACCAATCAATGTTTCTCTCACATATCTATGTTTCTCTCCCTTTTTCTCCCTCCCTTTCCCTCTCTCTAAAAATAAATAAATATAATATTTTTAAGAAAGAAAAAAGAAAGAAAGTTATAGAGGTTGTAGAAGTGAGCCAGCTGGGCTGTGGAAACAAGTTACAGAGACAGAAGAACACTTGGAACTTGGGAGAGAGAGAGGCAAAAGGGTAATGTACCTGAGGGAAGGAGAGGCAGACGGAGAACAGGCCTAGATAACATTTCTTTGACCTGTCTATATGGCAGGGAAAACTACTAATTACTGAACTTCTGCTCTTTTTATCATCCTGCAATGACCCTTTGAAACACAAAGGCACCTTACTTTATCCTCAGTTCAGAACACCACATATTCCTCATTTTAACTTTATATCCCTGAACCTCTCGAGTATGCAGAGTCTCTGAGTCTCTCGTGTATGTGGGGTTCCCATGCATTCATATGTAATTAAATTTGGTTATTTCTTTTCTTCTTAATCTCTCTCGTGTAGATTTACTTATTAGATGAACCAAAAGAAGCTTGAAGGTAGAGGAAATTTTCTTTCTCCCACACACCATTCTTCAGTTCTCAGGGGACACCAACTAGGTGTTCTACAATTTAACTGAATTCTGACACTGTCTACCTGGAGACAGCATCAGATCTTGAAACAGGTAGAATAAAATGTTCCTGAAAATTGCTCCACTGGGTTAAGCCCTGCCGTAACTATGGCAGTTATCACTGGGTAGCTGTAAAACAATGTTCCAGGAACTAACCTGACTTCTTTTTTTTTTAATTTCTTGTTTATTGATTTTAGAGACAGAGGAGGGGATAGAGAGAGATAGAAGCATCGATTTGTTGTTACACGTATTTATGCATTCACTGGTTGATTCTTGTTTGTTCCCTGATGGGGATTGAACCTGCAACCTTGGCATATCAGGACAACGCTCTAACCACCTGGCCAGGGCCTTAGTACTTAAAAAAAAAAAAGTACTGATTGATTTTATTTATTTAAAAATTTTCTTTATTGATTGATTTTTAGAGAGAGAGAGAAACATGGACTTGTTGTTCCACCCATTTATGCATTCATTTGTTACTTCTTGTATATGTCCTAACTAAGGATAGAATCCGCAAACCTGGCGTATAAGGACCACACTCTAACCAACTGATCTATCTGGCTAGGGCCTGACTTCTTTTAAGTTTGTCTTTCAGATTTAAAGCCAAGTCACAAATCCCAGAGACAAACTCAATACCTGTTTAGGAAATTCCCTTCCTGAATTCCATAGTAAGTATTCCTTGTACAATCCCAGAATGCCTCATATTACAGATGCATACCTGGACTTCAGTGGGATCACAATGTTCCTGAAAAAGCAAAAAGCCAGCCAATCCACACCCTACTTGGTTAACCCCAACAACTTCCGTGTTCCCAAGGAATAAAAATCCCTAAGCCCCACATTTGATGCACAGAACCTGGGACGCTACCTCAGTGTTCTCACCCTCCGCAGAACCTCAATAAATCTGCCTTTGCTTTTATCAGTGTTCCAGGTTTAAATTCTTTTACATCAGGTGACAAGAACCCAAACTCGTTGATAACAATCCCACCTGTGAAGGGCTCGGTCTTACATGATTGCCCTTCCTCCTCCCCACTTCAGATGCCAATAGCAAGTCCAGGTTTTCCCCTGTGCTTCTGACTCATCAGCTGTACATGGGAGGTCCCCATGACGCCCTCCTCAGGTTTGACATATTTGCTAGAGTGGCTCACAGAACTTCCTTATGTTACCAGTTTATTATGAAGGTTATTATGAAAGATAAATGACCACCCAAATGAAAAGGTATATAAGGTAAAGTCCAGAAGGGCCCGAGTGTAGGACCTTCTCTCTCTATGGGACTGGTGTGGGCCACCCTCCCTGTACATGAATTTGTTCACCAACCCAGGAGCTCATCAAATCTTGTTGTTGGAGACTATTCATGGAGCCCTGACTGGTGTGGCTCAGTGGGTTGGGCATTGTCTTGCAAAGCTGAAGGTCACTGCTTCAATTCCTGAAGCACATGCCTGGGTTGTGCAACAGGTCCCTGGCTGGAGTGTACAAGAGACCAATTGACGTTTCTCTTACACGTTGACATTTCTCTCCCTCTCTTCCTCCCTCCCCTCCTCTTTCTCTAAAAATAAGTAAAAGAAAAAGAAAACATGCCCTGACTGGTGTGGCTCAGGGGATTGACCTCCAGCCTGTGAACTGAAATGTTGTCAGTGCAATCCAGTCAGGGCACATGCCAGCCAGGTCCGATGTTTCTCTCCCTCTCTTTCTCCCTCCCTTCTCCCCTTTCTAAAAACAAATAAATAATATCTTTAAAAAAATAAAAAAGTTTTCATAGAGTTTAATCTATAGCCCTATCCCTCTCCTCCTTGCTGGAATAAGGGGGTGGGGCTGAAAAATTGCAACCTGTAATCTCTAGGTCCCTCTAATCTTCTGGTGATTGGCCCCATCCTGAGACTATCTAGGGATCCCACCCTAAATCACTTCATCTATATAAACTCAAGTGTGCTCAAAAGAGGCTTCTTTTGAATACAAAAAAAGAGGCTCCTCTTAAACTTTGTTCCTTTTGGTAACCAAATTGTCTTAAACTCTGGTGCATAACAATAAAACATCAATAAAAACAGCCCTTGAGCCCTGGCTGGGTTGCTCAGCTGGTTAGAACATCATTCCCCATAGCCAAGGTTCCAGGTTCAGGGCACATACAAGAATCAACCACTGAATTCATAAATAAGTGAAACAACAAACTGATGTCTCTCTCTCTCTTTCTCTCTCCCACTTCCTCTCTCTCTCTCAAAATCAATAAATAAAAAATTAAAAAATAAAAAAAGAAGATGCTCCTATCACTCAGTAACTTAAAAGGTTTTAGGAAGTTCGTGCCAGGAGCTAGAGGCGAAGACCAAAATATATTTCTTATTACACCACAACTCTCCACATGGAATCCCAGAGGGTCATTCCATGTAGCATTCCATCTGGCTTCTCCACTTCTGGGTGGGAATTTTTGGAGGTCTCTGGTCTCTGACCCTGACCTCGTCTCAGGGTAAGGATTATTCTCCAGTCCTATGTAATGGGTGCCAAGGACAGCACAGGATTGGAGAACTTGGCCTGACTTGGGTTCTGTCCCTGTCAGCTCTGAGGAGCAATAAGTAGGATTTAGGAAGAACTGACTTGGTCTCCAGATGTAGCTCCCTGCAGTCTCCTTCTGCAGAAGCACCAGGAGTGTTAACCTCTGACGAGGACAAGGATGACCAGGAGCCCACACACTGCAAATCATATCTTCCCTTTTTAATTACAATTTCCACTTCAGTGCAGCTTGATATCATTCACCCCGCTGCGCTGCGGGGTCCCGCTCCTACAATATTTACAATTGCCAATTACTTCTTCATTCCATTATTCAGGGCAAACAGTCTTCCTTTTAACCATCAAATGTCCTCTATCTCCTGTATGTTAATGAACCCAGTATGAAAGCAGACTGTTTAAGGGTCAGAGAAGCTCAAGGTCAGAAGGTGTCAGGAAATAGTGAAAGAGGCACCCTGGGCACATGAGCAGCGACCCTGTATGTGTAGGGGCTTCAGCAGCCTGAGGCGGGTCCACATATTTATTGAAACACAGAGACTGAAAAAGTGTCAGTTCAGTGTTGCTGTCAACCCAAGCACGTGCTTCTTCAGGATCTGAGCTCTACTGCTGGCATTTGCACTTTTCTTATCCCATTTCATCAAATGTAGGTCTGACTCTAAAGTCCATGTTTTAACTACTCTGTATGTGTAGGAAAATTTAAAGGCAGTGGCCCTCATGTCCCCTACTATCTGTCCTCTAGGAACCACCAGTTTAACCGGGATTTGGAGAGAGAGACCTGAGACAGAGGCCTAAACTAACTAGCATCTGCATATTCACCTTGCAATCCAGTATTTGGCATATGTTGGTTTTATACTCAAGTTATGTGCATTGCAATGAAAAAGTCAGAACTACTCCTGTATGATGCATCAGAACTTGACATCTGTCACCTCTCTGAGTTCTGTGGATAAGATTACAATTTGAAAGCCAACAGGAAAAACACAAACAGGACCTGGACTGCAGGCAGCTGCTGGGATAAACAGAAAACTCTCATCAATGATCTACTTCATTAATATCTTCTACCTCTGGGCAGATTTTTAAAACTCTTCTCTAACCTTTAAAAAAAGGGACTGTTCACACACATTCCTGTCAGGCTTACACACATTCCTTTGTCCTGTATGTCTTCGTGTTCTGCCCAGATGCTCTTCTACCTCCATCTGACCTGTCAAAACTCTGCCCTCCTGAGATGTGCACCTATTATTTGACATCCTGAAAACCCATCTGCACTCTCTTTTTAAGTTGAAGCAAACAGCAGCAATTGTGACCCATCCACAGTGCCTTGTTCTACTCCTTCCTGTCTGTGTACTTGTGGGCAGGTGACTCACTCTCCTTAAGACTGAAAGTCTTCCAGCTGGAAGCTGTAGCTTCTCCTGGGCTAACCCCCTCAACTTGTCTTCAACATTCCCTTTTCTCTGACTCTCTGGAGATTCAAAGCAGCCCTGTCTAGGCTCTCCTGTTGTTTTTTACTATCCTAAGCCCTTCCCTGTATCGGCATCTCCAGTTTTAATAAATGTACTCTCAAAAAAAAAAAAAAAAAGACTGAATATCTTCACCTGAAAATGAGAATATTAACAACTCAACATAAAATAAATAAAAATACATTTTTAATTTAAAGATTTTATTTATTTATTTTTAGAGATAGAAGAAGGGAGGGAGAGAGGGAGAGGAACACTAACGTGTGAGAGAAACATAGATAGGTTGCCCCTCGCACGTCCCCAACTGGGGACCTGGCCCACAACCTAGGCCTGTGCTCTGATGAGGAGCCAGACCAGTGACCTTCAGTTTGCAGGCTGGTGCTCAATCCACTGAGCCACACCAGCCAGGGCAGAAGTACATTTTCATAAATGAAAGTATATAAAATGCCTTGCAGGGTCCTAGAATATAGTAAGGTTTCAACAAATGTTAATCTCTTTTTTCTCTCTGTTCACCTCAATATAAAATGATTCATACTTTCTTTGCCATCCAATAAATCTTCTTTTGTGAAAACAAAATGTGCACATTATACTTTCCACCTTGTCCTATAGTATCAACATGCATTTCCTCTTCTGTTTGTATTGTCCTTAAGGGTTTGAGGCTTAACTTTACATGAATTATTTTACCTTCCAATCATTGCTCCAAATTGACAATTTTAATACCTTGAACACAGTATATACTTAAGAAATACTTGTTTTGTTGAAAGCATGAATGAAAATAATAAAGGAGGAAAGGAAGGGAAAAAAGGAGAAAAATTGGAAAATAATCTACCTTCCCATACACTACAATAAATATGAAATCACTTTGTGTTCATTTTTAATTTACATGTATATATCTAATTTACATATATAATTTACATATTTAATTTGTGTGGTGTGTGTGTGTGTGGCTTGTGAGCTAAGATTTTGTTTGTTAATTTCTTCACTCTTTGTTTTAACATTTGTATAATAATTAGAACAGTGCTAGCCAAAAGTAAATACTATATAAGCTTTTAGAACTATGAGTTTAGTCCCTGTCAAATACTGTCAAATATTGTCCTTCAATTGCTGTTTCAACAGAGACAAGCAGGAAAATCTCTGGGCTTCTGTTCTGTTTTGGGGAAGAGAGGCTGTGGGTGAAGGCAGAATCCCAATTGGTCTGCTAACAGAAAGTTCCGCCTGTGAATGCTGCCATCTAGTGTTCACTTCATAAAGATAGCTAGAAGCACCGGTTCTTCCTCTCAGCAAGGACAATTTTAGTGCTGTTTTGTGGTTGGATCTCAGGCTTTGGGAAATGTTGATAAACAAATGTAAACAGAATTTTTGGCAGTAATGAGGTGGTAACTGGGGAACTGGAGGATTAATATTGCTATCCCCATTTTATTTTTAAAAATATTTTATTTATTTTTAGAGAGAGGGGAAGGGAGGGAGAAAGGGAGAGATACACGGATGTGCAAGAGATACACAGATCAGCCTCCTGCACAGCCCCAACTGGGGACCAGGCCTGCAACCCAGGCATGCGTCCTGACTGGGAATTGAACCGGTGACCTTTCAGTTCACAGGCCAGCACTCAACCCACTGAGCAACACCAGCCAGGTCTGCTATCCCCATTTTAGAGATAAGAAAATAGAGGCTTAGACAGCTTAACTTGCTTTCTTTTTTTGAAGCTAGTTGAGAAAAGAATCAGGATATGCACCCTGTCGCACTCTATGAATTTTCATTTATACCCCAGTACCTATTAAACTTTCAGAAATCCCAGAAAGAGCCCACGAAGTCTGGTTAATATCCTCATAGATGTCTACAGTGTCTGTATTGAAAACTGCTGTGCTAAAAAAGCACAAAACCCTCTACATGTTGACATTCTTGAAATAAATTGTACCACTGAGAGCTAAACCAAGACTTTCAAATATCTAAGCTAGAAATAGGTGCTAAGTACAAATCAACTTGAGCTAACTTGGTAAGAATTAAACTATATAATAGGGATTTAAAGGAAAAATGAACAATAAATAATACAATACTAACCTTCCCAAAAGCACTCTACATCCTTATCTTTATGAGAATTAAAACCAAATAATAGGCTATATTGTTGTAGAAATCATGGAGATGTTATTTTTAATGATAAATTAAAAATAAGCCACATTCAAGGTTGAAATTCTTTTAAAGGGGAAAAGGAAACAATTAAAAAGTAACAATAATCTCTTAAATCCAATCACTTAATCTTTATTAATATTTTGATGTAGACCTCAAGTTTTAAATGCATATTTGAAACATTTTAAAGTGTGTGTATGTGTGTACTTTTTAAAGTAGCAACATGCTAAACATATAGTTTGGCTGTTTTTTTTTTAAGAGATATATTGGTAACAATTTTACATGCCAATTAATTTTTTAACAGTTGCATTGAGTTCCACTTAATGGACCACCATATTTTATTTAACAAGATTCAGTACAAACATTTAACTTGTTTCAGATTTTTACCAATACAAGATAATACAGGGATAAACAGCTGCATACTTAAACCTAACATATATCTCTGTGTTAACATTCTGAGGAAGATAAGCAGTAAAAAACACAAAGTGGTTTTAATCAAGGGTCTTTTTTAAAAAAGATTTTTATTTATTTATTTTTAGACAGAGGGTGAGGGAGAGAGGGAAACATCAATATGTGGTTGCTTCTCGAGCCGCCCCCCTACTGGGGACCTGGCCTGCAACCCAGGCATGTGCCCTGATTAGGAATTGATCTAGCGACCCTTTGGTTTGCAGGCCAGCACTCAGTCCACTGAGCCACAACAACCGGGGCTAATCAAGGGTCTTGAAGAAAGCAATGGATGCAGCCAAAGAGGTACCAGTAATAGGAAAATAACAAATGATCGATTAGACCAAGCACCAAAGCTGTCTGAGAATTAATCCTCTTGTTCTCAATACTCCAAAGGAAGCTGACAGAAATTGCTTTCTCAGAGGTGGCTCTGATGCTGTGTGCCATTATAGCAAAGTGAGAAAGAATCAGGGTGCTGCCTAAGATTAAGAACAGCAAAGCAAATGCTTACACAAAAGGAAAAATTAGAAAACCAAGTAATATTTCTAGACTGAGATCCCAAACACAGGCAGATGTTGGGAACTGCCCTGCCTGGTTTCAGAAGCTGCAACCCCCCATGGCTAAAGCTGAGTAAAGAGAACTTGGGACCATAAGCCACTAAGGAGAAAAAGCTTATCTCCTTGGCAGGTGTGCTGCCTTTGCCCCCTTCACTTCACCCTGCTTGGCCCCAAGCAGATGACAGGTTAGCCAATGATGGGTAAGATTCCTCAAAGGAGGGATGACCTAAGACAGGCACAGTCAAGAAGAAGCCCTCAGGGAAGGACTTGGGGGGCTACAGAAAAAGCGGGATGATGGACTCTTACACCTCAGCTTTGACATAGCCTGAGTCCTCATTCTGTCAGAAGTCTCCTAATCTCTTGGCTGCCTTACTTCCCCTGCCTGACTTAAGCCTGAAACAATGTCAGAGGTGGGTGCAGCCCTGGGCAGGAAATGGTGGTTCCCTGGGGTGACCAGGCCTAAGAAAGAATGCACAAAATCCTGTGAAACCTGCTTTGCTAAGAATGCCCTCAATTTTCTGATAAGGGTCCAAGCATGAAATGAGTGTTTCCCAAAGTTTCATAGCCCTTTAGCTAATTGAGCCTCAGAATAAGCCTTCCTAGTTCTTTGAATGTTATCTATTGTTTGATTCTTACTGCCTGACAATGACTGATGAGCTTTACCTGTATTCCTGTGCAAATTGAACCTAATAAAAGCCCATTGAGGAAAAGGCTCTTGGCCCTTCTCCTTTGAGAGACTGGCCACCTTTCCTCCCCAAGCACATCATGTCTTGGTGGACTTATTCTTATCCGTGGTGGATGGTGGGGGCTCTGTGAGTAGAGCCCCCCCCCCAGGCAGAGATAATAATCTAAGGTGAAGCAGAGAGAGAATGAACCAGACACAGAACCCCATGAAGCAGAGTTCTGGAGTAGGGTGAACCAGTGTTGGAACCCCAGATCTCCCAATACAAGAATTGTGAATTTGGGCTGGCCACTTAAACTTCTTGACCCTCAGTTTCAATTTGCCTCATTTTTAAGATGGGAAAAGGTAATAATGCTTCTGCCTCAAAGTTGTTAGGAATAAATGAAATAATGTGGCCTCCATGCAGAGTAAAGTGCATGGCATGAAGTAACTGGATGCTCAAGAACTTGCAGCTATTAACTGGGAAACAAAAATCTTGTCTAATCAGGGGAGAGGACACATGGTAATTTTGCCTCAGAAGCTGGAAGTAGATAGAGCTCAATTCAAATGGAGAAAAGTGCATAGGTTTTAAAAGGGACTTGGAGCCTGAAAGTAGTGAGGGCCAGGTCATAGATTAGATCCCAGAAACCAGATGACACCTGTGGTTTGTGAAGGACGAGGAAAGGTATGAAGGAGCTCTGCCAGGGACTGAGTCCAGAAAGTATGTCCCCAGCTGGAACTCCTCTAACTCCTCTGGTTTTCCTAACAGTCCCCAAAGCTAAAGAGCTATTACTTAGCTCCTTTTACAGGGATTTCCCTCTTTCCTTCTATGAAGACTCTCTGGGTTTGCCTCTGTTGTTTCATATTAGGAGAAGTACGAGGAATCTTAGACTCCTTGAGAAAAGCTTGCCAGCTCTCTCATCATCTCATCACATTTAATCCATCACCATACACCAAGGATACTACTTTCTATGTGTTTTGTGAATATACACAGTTCTTTAAATATATATTTTTAATTTTTTAAAAATTATTGACTCTAGAGAGAAACAGGGAGAAACATCAATTTGTTGCTCCACTTATTTATGCATTCATTGGTTGATTCTTGAGTGTGCCCTGACCTGGGATTGAACCTGTAACCTTGTGCTAAGTGAGCTACTCAGCCAGGGCCACACTTCTTTAGGCCTTTACTTTCACCACTACAACTCAAATGCCTTCAACTTTTGTTGGACTCTTGCGATCATCTCCTAACTGGAGTCTTCATTTCTACTTGTACCCATGCCTTCCTCTATTTGCAGAGAGTGATACTTCATTATAAAAACAAAAATATGATCAAATCGCTCTTGCTTAAAAAGTTCTAATAATTCTAACAACAGAATGAACTCATAGTTCTTTAACACTGCCCACAAAGCCTGTATGACCTCACCTTTGTCTCCCCAGACTCACCTTGGCAACTTTCCTCTTTATTCACAATGTCCTCTCTGCCAACAAGGCTCATTCCATGACCAATGGCCTGACCAATTCCATGACCTGACCAATTCCTCCTTATCCTGTAGTCTCTAATTAATTTGTGACATTCATGGAAACTTACACAAATCTTCCAAACTAGGTTTGGTCTGTTTTATGCTTTATAACTCCAAGTACTTTGTCATGCATTCCCTTATCACAACTCTAATTAAATAAGTTATTTAGTTATTCTTGAATATTCACAGCTCTTGGGGTTGACTGTAAGCTCCCTGAGGACTTAATATTTAAAGCTATAAATCAAGCACATAGTACAGTTAATAGCACATAGTAGGCACTCAATAAACAATGTCCTTGATTATTCATATTTTCATCTCTGGTCATATGTTTGTGTATGTGAATGCTAAATATATAAAACAAGGACGAATGAAATTTAGATGATCTGCATTCTCTGTGATAGTTGGAGGCTGTTCTTTGCCTACTTATCTTGTAGGAGGGAGACTCATTAAGAGACTCATGATAATAAATTTTCTCCAAGTCTGACCCTGAAAAAAGTGGTTTATCCATACAAAAAAATAAAAAAGCATGTCAACTACAAAGGATAGGGGAAATCAGACTGGCTTTAGCAATCACTATATCAAAATTCATTGCTAGAAGAAAATGTGGTAATGGTGTACAATAGACACAAGAAAAAAAGTTAATGCAGGAAGGAAACATTCAGTAAGGTGTCTTGAGATATAAAAGTGTTTAGAAAATGAATGGATTCTCAAATCTCTAATTTCAGTTATGAAGGACTAGGTTATTCAGACCAATATGCCCACTGCTAACAGCTAAAGATGCTGAATAAACTAGTTAAAAAAAAATAAAAACCACCTCCCAAAGCATCAAATTGCTGACAAGATAGTAAGAAACTATTAGGCCAAAAGGTAAGAGGAGGTGGGAACCCCAAAAAGCAAATGGGGCACAGGAGCACAACAGTTGCTCTTGCCCTGAGGATATTTTCCAGTCAGGGAACATCTGGCTTTGTTTTTCATAGCTTTGCTGGGAATGGAAAGAACAGCCAAGGTCCAGGGCTACCCAAGGTGAAAATGCCCGCAGAAACTGAAAATAATTCAGACATTAGAATTATTATGACACAGATACAAAAAACTGATTATTATGTCTAAACAAATAAAATAATCCAAGTACCAATTAAGTGGGAAAGGGCAGAGAAACATGCTGAGATGCTCCATGTATGCGGCACCGGCGATGTCCAGAACAGGGAAAACTGCAGAGTCAAAGGACACAGGTTTGTCAACAGAACAATGTAAGAGAAAGCTTTCAATGTTTCACTATTTATTAAGAAGGGTGTTACACGGTTGGGGTTTTGTTTTGTTTGTTGGTTTTATTTTGTTTGTTTGTTTTGTTTTGTAGATAACCTTTGTCAGGTTAATTTCCCTTCTCCTGTTAGTAAAAACCCAAGTTCAGCTGCTCACAGCTGGAAAGCCAATACTCCAGAGACAAGTGGTAGGTGGAAAGGAAAGTTTGTCTTATTCAGGAAGGTGGTGGGATAATGTCCAAAGACCATCTCGGAAGTTCCAAACCAAGCAGAAGAGCTTTCAAGGGCAGAAAGAGAAAAGGGGAGTTTTAGGGAACCGAGAGAAGTCTGTTTCTTCAGTCACAGATAAAACTTTTTCACATCAGACTCCTGGGCACCAGCAGCTGGTCTCAGCTACCTTGAAGACATTCTTTCCTTCTGCAAAACAAGTTCTCAGATTCTCCTGGTTACCCTGAAGTTATCTCCTGCTTGACAAAGAAACAGTAATCAACAAGTTGTGACTACATTTGTGAGAATAAAAGGAAATGAGCAGAAAAGGCTGCTAACATAGCAACTACAGCCTGACTGTTAATTTATTTAATTCTAGGTGCCAAAAATACTAGGGGCATTAAAATCACAAGGGGCTTGGCTACACTCCTGGTTTTCCTTGAGCACCTACAATAAATTTTTAATTTAATCATTTCTTTACACTTGAGATATTTTCTCCATTAGTCAGTTGTTACCTTTAATTCTTCTGTTAAAAACAACCTAACTTGCTCATAATGTAGTATTCTTTTTATATAATAATAAATTTGGTTAATTTTTGCCAACGAGTTTCTGCCTCTACATTGATGAGCAAAACAGGCATACATAAAATTTGCCTTCAAATTGACGTTTTTTTTAAACTTTAAATTGACTTTTAGAGAAAGAGAGAAGGGAGAGCAAGGAACGTGATTTGTTGTCCCCCTTACTCATGCATTCGTTGGTCGCTTCTTGCATGACCAGAGGGGAGAGGAAACCCCAGCTTTGTCGTATGGGGACCACTCTCGAACCAACTGAGCTACCAGGGCGGAGCTAATCTGCTGTTCCTGTTAGGTTTTCCTATCAGGGTTATACTAAACCTCATAAAAAGTTGGTGTTTCCTTTTTTGTCTCCCGTTCCCCATATATCTGGAAATACTTGATTAAAACGTAAATTTTGTTTTGCTTATATGTTTAGTTGGATTTGCCAAAGAGCCAGGGTGGTCTGGAGTCTGCTTTGAGGAAAGATTTTGGACCACTCTTTTAAGTTACTTTTAAACTATTTTGGTTTTCTAGTGCTCTGTACTTGGACAAAGAAGTACCTCCTGTGAGCTTCTCCATTCTGAAATCACTGCAGAGGCCTCGGGCCACAGAACTGAAGAAAACGCACACGAGGGACGGTTACTGCCTGTCTGAAAAGACACGGCTTCGTTACGCGCTGGGAGCCGGGCCCAACGCCCCTTCCCCCGGAAACCGTGTGCTGACGTCACCACGCGACAGCGTCCCCATAGGACCTCAACGGAACCTCTTGCATTGTGGGACACGCGTGCATACTCTTAGGTCTCAGTGCACTCGGTCGGGCTTCCGCACGGGGGTCTCGAGCACTTGTTTCTCCCTCGTGCACAAACAACTCTCCCTTCTGGGAATAAGGGGAACGTTCCCGTTTCCGGTGCGCAAGGAGACTCGAGGAAAGGGCTCCAGTCCAGGGGCCGCTAATCATAAAGGGCCTGACCCCGGGCCTGAACTGGTCAGAGGCTCACAGGACTCGCTGATGATACTATCTCCGGCCCACCGGCCACGTAGCTTTCGGTCGCTCGCCACTTTACTCTTCATAGTAGTAATATCTTCATAAGCAAGTGCCTTTACTACCGCTCTATTTCCCTGCCCGCCTTGGTCCCCGTCCCTAGGCGCATGCATAGCCCACAGCTGGCTCCTGCATTAAGTCTCCCATACCCCACTTCCATTTCTTCCTTTGGGGAGTAGAGATGCGCGCCCAGCTGTCTGCCCCTCATGGGCTCTGGAAGACAAGGTAATCCCAGAACTGGTGGTCAGGGGAGTCGAGACAGGCAGTTTTCGCTCGCTTGTGCAGAGACTGCTGCCGTTGGTACCCAGAAGGTGGGAGGAAATGGGTGTCACGGGCAGGGTGGCGTTCCTAGAGACTCTGTCGTGCGTCTGCTGCTCTGGAGAGATCCGGAGGTGGAGTAGAGACTCGCGCCTGCCTGTGGCGCGTGAAGCAGCTAGGTCGCCGTCACGTCTCTTTCCTTTGGACTTTCCTCCCCCTCCTTGGACTTTCTTGGGAGTGAGCGTGCGTCCCAGTCGCCCCAGGCATCCCATGAGCACATTCCTAACCTTAGGCGAGCCACAAGATCTTCCGCTAAGGCGTTTCAGGGTTTAAGCACCACTGATTGCTGGATTTCTGCCAGATAGCTTCTACTTCCCCCGCCCCCGGCTAGGCTTAACACAAACCTGCCCCATGGTTCATATGGGCATATGAATTACAAAGTGCCCCCGTTTTTTTTAGGTTTTTAGCTACTAAGTTAAAAAAAAATACCGTCTTCCTTATTCCTGCTTTCCATCCCCACCCCATGGTGGTAGGACTAACCCACTGTTACGCATCGCTTCTCTCACGAGACTATCTGGCATAGTTTTTCCTGGCTACTTTTGTTGAAATGCTTGCTTCCAAAATCTCAAAAAATACTTTCCTGTGCTTATTAGGTTTGCTATTTTATTAGAACATATTTCTCGTCCTGGCTGATGTGGTTCAGTGGATTGAGTGCCAGCCTGCAAGCCAGAAGGTCACCGGGTCAATTCTGTGTCAGGGTACATGCCTGGGTGGCCCCACCAAGTCTCAGGAGCCTGAGAGAAGCAATCGATGTGTGTCCATGTTTCTCTTCCTTTTTTTCCCTCCCTTGCCCTCTCTCTAAAAATAAATAAAATCATACAAAAAAAGAGAACATAATTTTCTTCAAGTACTACCTTGTCATTACCAACCAAACAATTCATACCTGACTTTGAAGAACAAGAATACTTTTATTAGCGTTAAGACCATTTCAAAGTGAAGTTGTCTCTGCTCCAGACGTGCAACTGTGAAATTCCTGTGTTAGCAAATACGGATGAAGCTGTTTGATCATTTCAAATGTCATAAATAAGAAAAATTCTTGAAAATAAACACAAAGCTGCCTATTCAGCTTTTAGCTAAGTATAGCTTGTTGAAAACATTTTATGAACCAGTCTAACACACTGTGAAATATGTTTTTGTTGAATGAATGAATGAATGGCTCCTCTATGTGAAGTTTAAAGATCAAATACATCATTTATCTGACCAATGCACATGTTGGTAGCCCTGTGCAAATGCTATTTGCAGATCTGTGGTTAAAAAGAATGTTCTTTTACTCTGAACCATGGAATAAAGCACTTTATCAGGAATAATTATACGTGGACCTCCTGCTTTTTCTTCATAGTAAAGTAAACTTAATTCTAAGAAATTACTCTCAAAACTTCTGCTAAGAGTAAGAGTTTTAGTGATTTTAAAAAACCCAGTCTATGTTTTTAAAGTTGTCTTTTTTTATTAAATATTTTATTATTGTATTACTAAAAATCCCATTTATTATTAAATTAAGTTTGGTCAAAGGTTTTAGAGTCATATGATTAAAAAATTGAAATATAAAAAATATATGGTAAGCCCTGGCTGGCTTAGCTCAGTGGATTGAGCACGGGCTGCGAACCAAAGTATCACAGGTTCGATTCCCAGTCAGGGCACATGCCTGGGTTGCAGGTCACGGCCTCCAGCAACCACACATTCATGTTTCTCTCTCTCTCTTTCTCCCTCCTTTCCCTCTCTAGAAATAAATAAATAAATAAAATATATATGGTAAAAAACCTGTTTTATATCCTTGCAACCTTTTCACTTAGTTCCCAATGCACTCCATCCAAAAGACAACTAGTTGGGAATTTATGCATAATCAAGGAAATACTGTATAATTATATTTGTTTTCCTACTTTCTTTTTTTATACAAACAGAAGCCTCATACATAATGTTCTGCATGATGCTTTTTTTTTCTTTCTAAAATATGGATTCCTGATCTCAAAAAATGTCTAAAAACTATTAACTGATGAATATGGTGCAGGCTTTGTAAAGCATTCATCAAGCTACTTGTCTCACAGTAAACTGTCAAACATGTTTGCCTCCTTTTTCCTGCTTACCCCAATATAAGGAGATAAAATGCCATTTGATACCTCATTTGTGCTATGCTACCAAAAATATGTGTGCCAGAAAGTGTACCTTACTCTGACATTTATGTCACTGTCTTGTTTCCTCTATGACACTGAAGTGGTCTGAAAATTTAGAGGGTTGCCTTACCCGAATGTATTTCCTAATCTCCCACCCTCAAATGTTACATGTTGTACATTTGATAAATAGTTATCAAAGGCATGAATGAAAGAAAATAGGCATAGAATAGATAGATTCTTTTAAAAAGAAAAAAAGCTTAAACAAAACTTGATGGTATTATGGACAACGTAATGAGGTGTGTAGAATTGATTCAGGAAAATTCCCTTCAGTCTCTCTATCACCACAAAGATGAAATCTCTTTGTGTTTACTCTTTTAAAAGGGAAGTAAAATATGATGCAGGGAGATTACGTTAGTTGTTTCTGGTTTTTATTTCTCTCCAAAAGCCTCTACAGATGCTTCATTTTCTAGATTAGTAACTGCTGTCCTAATGGAGGCAGGTGAGAGGGTCCCTAGGGAAGCAGAAATGGGGATAAGAAAGATTCCATTTTACAAAAAGAATTGTTTGGGGTTTTGTCTGGAGGGAAAAAGAAAAATGTGTCATTGACCCAATCTGGTCTAGAAACTGCCATCTAGTGTTCTTTTCTGAGAAGACGTCCTGACTAATTCTGTGGTTCTCTTATATCAAGGACTGTTTTTTCTTTTTAACCATTTTTTTTCTTGAAGACCATAGCCTTAGATTTTATTTACTTTTAGAGAGAGGGGAAGGGAAGGAGAAAGAAAGAGAGGGAACATCAATGTGCAAGAGAAACATGGATCAGTTGCCTCTCTCATGCCCCCATGTGGGGACCTGGCCTGCAACCCAGACATGTGCCCTGACCAGTCACCTCTTAATCCAACCGGTGACCTCTTAATTCACAGGCCAGTGCTCAATCCACCGAGCCACACCTGCCAGGGCTTAAACCTTTAAAACAAAAAAACTGTATTGATTTTTAGAGAGAGAAACAAGGGGGGGAGAGAGAGAGAGAGAGAAACATCAACTTGTCCACGTATTTCTGCATTCATGTATTGATTCTTGCATGTACCCTGACCTGGGATCAAACCTGCAACCTTGGCATATTGGGACAATGCCCTAACCAACTGACCTACCAGGCCAGGGCTCAAGGACTGTTTTTATTAATGTTGTACTGTTATGTACCAGATTTTAAGACAATTTGGTTACCAAAACAAATACAGTTTTGGAAAGCAGTAATGTTGTTTTAATCACAGACATAAAATACTGCCAAAACAGGACTTTAGGTCAGCAGATTAATATTTCTAAAAGAAATGATTCCATAGTGAAGTGATGTAATAGCAATTAAAACATAATACTCAGGTTACCTTCTCCATTCTTATTTTTACGATAGTGGTGTTCAGGTAATATTTATAGCAGATAAGATCCTCTTACTGTGTATGGTCAATGTGCTGGACTACAAATATTTCATTTAAGCCTTACAATTCATTGAATTGAATTCTATTTCTTCTTGCCTCCAGGTTTATTGAGGTATAATTGACAAAATTTAAGTATTCCTAACACCATTTTACAGATGAGAAAATGAGGTCCTGTGACTGACCTTTATGTCAAAGAGCAAGTTAGCTAAAGAACCCACATCTGTCATACTCAAAGTCCATGCATTTTCATCTGTACCACAATGCCTAGTAAACTTCTGAAATTCAGGGGAAGGCTTGCAATCCCTTCACTGCTTTCATATTCTGTTAGAAAGACTAACCAACTGCATTTGGAAACTACTGCATATAAAAACCACCCAAACCCCCATACTGGTCTGCAGAACCACTTAAATTGTGTTCTTGAGACCTGAACCAAACTATTCAAACTTCTAAGTTAAAAATACTAGGGTGGTTCTATTCTTGAGTTTTGCTAGAATGAATGTATAATTTAGTGTATGAGTTTTTAAGTTATAGTTTAGCTGTAACACATTTCAGTTGAAACCCCATATTTTACATTACATTGACTTAAACCCTTACCTATTTCATATTATTTTAGTAATCCAGATTCTTATATAGAATCAAATATGCTATGCCCCCCAAATCTCAATTTTACCCTGTGTTCAAACTATTTTCATCACAATAGATTAAAAATACACACAATTAGTTTTAATTAAAGCAAAGTATTCAATTTCCTAGTTTCATTATATAATACATTTAATCACCTTTTGAAACTTGACAAATTATTTGTCATATGACTCTCTGGAATAAATAATTTAAAGAAGCAATATGATTCATTAATGAAACATTTATGAAAGAAAAGAGGACACATTGATTTGACACTCAGCTTTTTACAACCTGAGCTTCTGTTCTTAGGCAAGGTTATTTTTCTTTAATCCTGACAGCAATTCTATAAGGTTTGTAATAATTGTGTGATATTGAGGCAAACTACTGTTCCAGGTAACCCTCACTTTAAGGGGCTCAACAAATAAGGATTTACTATTTACTGTTCATTTCATAGTGTAGCATGGATTGGTGGTGGTGTTGAACACAGTCATTCAAGGGACCAGGCTTCTTCTGCTTAGTGCTCTACCACCCTTGAGACATGGAGTCTGGCTTCAGGGCCAAGTTTCTTACCCATTCCTTGCCTGTGGCTTTTTCTAATGAACCCAAAGTTAGAGTTCTCTTTGATCCTAAGACTTTTTTTGGTTGTTTTAATTTTAGATGTGTAGTACTGCCAAAAACAGGACTTCAGATCAGCAGATTACTATTTCCAAAAGAAATAATCTCATGGTGAACTTATCTAATAGCAATTGAAACAAATAATACTCAGGTTATATAAAGTTGATTTTAAAATAATTTAATTCGTAGAATATTCAGCATCATACACAGTCTTTCACGCTGTCAAGTCATCTTTTGGCTAATATTCCACAAATACATTCAAGCAAAAATATTCAGAAACAAACTCTTCACATTTCATTCATTTTTATGAATTGAAGTTTCATGACAACACTCATGAAATTATGTAGTTATATAGATGTATATGTATATGTACTTTAATTCATTGGCAAAGTGCAATTGTTCTTGATATCTTAAGCACAGATGCATTTATTTTTAATTTAACATACTATAATACAACTGTAGCATTCCAATTGCTTTTAATATTTTTGCATTTTTAGGTGAAAGTATCATTTTTTAAAGAATTTATTTTCAGAGAGAGGGAAGGAAGGAAGAAAGAGAGGGAGAGAAGCATCTATGTGTGAGAGAAACCTAGATTGGTTGCCCTGGCATGTGCCCTGATTAGGAATGGAACTGGCAACCTTTTGGTCCACAGGCTCAATTCACTGAGCCACACCAGCCAGGGTACAAAATAATTTTAATTTTTAAATTTGTACAGTAATTTACTTTCATTGAGAAAACTTTTTATATTTTTAGTCATTTAGGTCAGGGGTTGGCTTTTCCTGTCAAGGGTTAGATAGTAAATATTTTAAACTTAGTGGGCCAGTCTCTAACACAACTACTTAACTCTGCCATTGTAGCTCAATAATAGCCCCAAATAATACAGGCCATGGCTGTGTTGCAATAAAACTTCATTTACAAAAACAGTTCATAGACCAGATTTGGCCTATGAGTATAGTTTGCTGACCTCTGATTTAAACTGTGAATAGAACCTAAATAATATTAAAATCTTAATTACAACAACATAGTAATTTTGCTTAAGGGGGGACAAGAAAAATTAATATGGAATAAAAAACAGTTTATGAATTATGTGTCTTAATTTTATTACTCCTCCAAACAACCAGCGGTCTATCAGCAGAACACCTGAACAGGTGTATATTAGAATCAGGGTGTGGGGGGCGGTGGGAAGAGTAAGAATGAGTAGCAAGTGAAGGAGGAGAGAATCAAGAGAATAGGTGTCCGAGAGGTGAAGTAAAGAAAGCATGTCAGGAAGAAGAAAGACACCTTATGGACCAGTGGAGAGAAAAATCTAGTGAATTAGCTTTGAGGAATAATGGGAGATAAGTTATTGCAGTAGTAATTATAGACAAGTTATCCATACCAATATGACGTTTGTTACTCATTGCTCTTACTGTGATCACTCGTATCTCCTTGCCTCTTATGTAGAGTTAGAAGCCTGATATTATACACTTGGGGTAGGAATATACCCAAGTGTGTGCTAATGTAAAGCAAATTCAAATAGTATTTTTGCCTTACAACCATAAATAAATATCATGTTCCCTTTATCCTCACTGTGCCTTCTTAAAACCAAGAAAATATTTGGGATTAGAGACCACAGAGGTTTTCAAATAAGCCGAAGTTATTGAAATGAAATCTTCACTAAAGTACAATGTAACTGAAATAGGAAACAGCAATTAGACTATGCCCAAATCCATTGATTAGCTTTAAGACTGGGCTAATTTTTCTTAGTAGGAAACACTATAGAAAAGAGCCCCAAGGGGCCTGCCAGTTGAGACCCTTTCAGGCAATTAAGAAAATTCATTTTACCTTCGCTGAACATTTGCATATTGTGTCACCTCTCTCTGGCAGTATAAAAAGAACTAAATTTGACACCTTGAAGTCCTGATTTTTTTTTAGTGCAAAAAACACGAAGTCTGCAATAACCTGACTTTGATACAGTAAGTGGAACTGGGGTGCACCAGCAGTTCCAATTTTCTCAATTTCAGCCACAAATGGACTCAGTCCAAGCGTTCCTGAGAAAGTATCTGTTCATGTTCGCCATCTGAAGGCTCAGCACCTGCGGGGACAGAACGTACTGCACACAGGTACCTCCAAAACATTGCACTTGCACTCTCTGAAGCTTACAACATCATCACCGCTCCAGTGACCCCTGTAAGGGATCTAAGCCTGAATACTTGAGCCCACCCAGGACCTTCCCATTTAACAGAGGCTGCCCCGTCTTAAAGGAGACCTGCCACAAGGGGCGATCCCCGGGATCTAGGCCAACCCCTGGGGCTGCGCCTCTGACGTCACTGCTCCAATCCCTGTGCATTGGTGTAGAAACCATTAATAAGTGGGGCGTGCTGACTGCGACAGGATCTTCCCTAAAAGAATCCGCGAATGACTCGGTATCGTTTCCTCCTGCCTTCTCAAATATCTCCCTATTCTGTGAGGGATGGGTCAGTCACGCTCCAAAAGAGCAGGACATTTCGAGTCTGTGGCTTTAACTCAGGTACGGCAGGGAGCCCACTCAGTAAAACCTGGGCTGTACCCGCAGTCATTTGACCCACGTGACTCAACAGGGCCGGGCCTAACCCTGTTAGCTTTCCCGGGAGGATATAAGGTCACACGAGGCATCTTGAACCCAGCAGGACACCTGAGGTCCTAAGGCGCTTTCTGGAGAATTAGCATCCGGGTTTTTTGTGCATGCTCAGGCAATGGACTGCTCCCTAGGTAGGAAATTTGTGGGCCACATTTGTCCTGCCTTCCTTTCCAAGGTCGGGACACACAAGCCCAGGTAACTGTCCTTCCCAGCTTCTAGTGCTTGCTGATGGAAGGCCTGGGACCAGACAGCCAAAAGATGCTGAGACCACTGGGACTAGGTTATTTTCTCTCATGTTCATGTACTCTGTGATATACACACTATCAGGTAGAGCAAGCTGCAGACACTGACAACCCGCCAGACCCTGCTGGGTTTTTGATCTCCAATTTGGCAGTTCTCTGGAGGCCTAAATTGGTGGTCCCGCCCAGAGGGTCGTTGGTGCCTGAGGATGTCACTAACTAGGTGACCCAGGCATGTCCCTCACCCCTCTGCCCCTCTTCCTGTCCCCCTTAAAATCACCATCCCCAGAGATTTTCCCCGAGATATTCCCGGACCTTAAGGGCCAGCTTTTGTATTTTTAGATCCTGGGACCAAAACTTTCTACAGTGTCCACAAGCTAAAATATCTGACCACCAGGAGGGCCTTCACCACCAACGGGTCATTCAGGACTCTTCATCATTTATGGAAACCAATGGGCCTTTTTCCATATCTCCTTTCTAAAGGTAGGCTATCTCTCAGGCTTAATGTATTACATGTCTCCCAGCTGTAAAAATGGATCAGCCCTTTGGCCTTTAAGACTGTATTAAACAGACCCTATTCTTTATAGACCTTTTAGCACTCAAGCTCAGAAAGTCCTTTCCTCGTGGTCCTTGAATATCAAACCATCATGAGGCCAGAGAAACTAATTGACCTCCTTTATAAGGTGGGGAGTTTATTAAAAAATGCTTCAAATCAAGTATGCATTTTCCTTTAGTGTTTATTAGGTTTAGCAATTTTATCAAGTAATATGTTCCTGTTCAAGCTGCCCTGGCATCATGCACTTTTGAACCAAACAATTCATAACTGATCTTTATATTAAAAAATAGATTTTGCATTAGCTATTATACAGTTGAAGACTACCTCAAAGCCTGTCCTCTGATGCTTCTGCTCGGACACCAGTTGCTGCTGCAAAGAAGCTAAATAAAAAATTAAAAAAAAAAAAAACATATGGAGGAAAGCTAAGACCTCTGGCTGACAGCTCCAGCTGAGCTTCCAGCTGGCATCTACCAACAACTGTCAGCCTTGCAAGAGAGGTCATTGCATATTCTTTTATTTACACCTCAGGAAATGGAGTCCTTTTCAAGATGTACTACATGAGTGAGGTTTGGGAAAAAAAGATAGTTGGTATGTTGCAGTGGGGTGGGGATAAATGGCAAGCAAAACCTGGCAGAAAGGGAAGAATATCAATAGGATCCCCGTGAGATGGGCATTCTAGACAGCAAGGGTGGTGGATATTCCAAGAGTGGGTGGGCTTGTGAGGAGCAAAGAAGACACCTGTTATGATGAAGTGACAGTAAGCACAAGTATTGATCTGGGGAGTACTGGGAAGGAATAAAGAATAGGTGGCTAGGTCCAAAGATTAAACAGAGACAGCTTGTGGCAGAAAGATGGATATCCATCACCTGTTGTAGGTAGTGTGCCTGTTGTACACTGGTTAAGAAACAGTTTGTATTGTCTAGATACTTGAACAGCCATTGTACAAGAATGCAAATAAAAAATGCTTAATAACAATGTTATTGAATCATACTCAGATTTAAAAACAAAGGTTCTTTCATTCTTACATTAAAAAGTACAAACTTCATAAGTTTTCATGATTCACCAGACTCATTCACTCCTGGCTATTTTTTGTATAGCTATTTTAAAGGATTTGATGAATAATCCTAACTTTCCCCAGTTGGGATCATTGGGTTCACAAGAAGTCTTTATCCAATAAATTGCTTCTTCTGCCAAAAAAAAAGTCATTGGATATCTTTAAGTATGCAGCTTGATACATCACCACTTAGAAATTGCAAGGAAGAACACATGGAAGTTTACAGTCAAAGTAGCAGCAGTTTTTAAAGGGATAATTTGGATCATGTTCAAATAGAGCTCTACAAATTTCTTATTGTACTTGTCTTCGCCAATCTAAGAAACTAGTTATATGAACATGAAACAAACCAAAAATCTTGAACTTCATAGAGCTTTCATCAGCCCAAATAAATGCATTTACTTAAGATATTCTTAGCACTTAAACTCATTAATAAGTTTTGGTATATACAAAATATTCTTCTGAATTATCTACAGTATTGCAGTTCTGAGCATTTACTCCTGGACACTCACAAGGATGAACAAGCATATATTGCATGCTGTAGTATTATTGAAAACTATCTTGGAACAAATAACAAAAACAAATGACACTATCATTTCACAATACATATATATAAAATCATGTTGGTGCATTCTCCCCTAGAAGCATATCCACTCCTTTCTTTGCTCTCAGGCATGCAATTCCTAAATTCTAAGGGTCTCCACAAGACTTGGAACCAGGGGAGCAACAGGCAGTGGCAGCTCATCCCAGGCTTACCCTGAACTTGTCTCCAAGGTCTTTTCTCTGACTTTTCAGTTAGCTAAAAGTAGCCCCACCTTGGCTCCCTTATGTCAGTGTGACTTTTCTTCTCGGTAAGTCCACACAGCCCCCCTGCCATGGCTCACTTTCCTATAACATTTTTAGAGAGCCAAAGCAGCCCCACCTAGGCTCTCTCCTGTTGCTTTTTTTATCCTAACTCATTCCTTGTTTCACGGTCCCCAGCTTTAAAAAACACACTCTCCAAATAAAATATCATGTTGTACACTTTAAACTAAGACAAGAAGACACCTTTCAGAATTGGCTAACAGCTATCATTGGAGCACTCTCCAGGTAAGCTGGGGTTAGCATTCACATTTCTAAGCTAGAATTGCAAAGAGTGGTCATAGGCATAGTTCAGTATAATTGTTACAACTCCTTTGGATACAAATAATAGAGAACCCAATACAAACGGACTTAATAAAAAGAGAATTTATTGGCTTATATAAAAGCAAAATTATTTTTAATAATATATTTTTAAAGATTTTACTTATTTTTAGAGAGAGGAAGGGAGGGAAAAAGAGAGGGAGGGAGAGAAACAATGTGTGGTTGCTTCTCAAGCGCACCCCTATGCTGGGGACCTGGCCTGCAACCAGGCATGTGCCCTGACTGGAAATCCAACCAGCAACTCTTTGGTTTGAAGGCTGGCGCTCGATCCACTGAGCCACACCAGCCAGGGCTAATAATAGCTTTTAAAAAACAGATGATTTATTTGTATCATTAGTGTTATTCAGAGTCTATATTTTCCAGAGTCCAATGGCATTCAAAACATCAAAATTTGATTCTGTAACTTGCTATGTTATTAGTATTATCAGTAATTGAGAAATTCATTTTTTTATAAGTAGTTAGTGTCCTTAAGGTAATTTCAAAGATAACTCATCTACATGATAGATTTCAAAAGGATCACAGCTATCCTGCACCTGTAGTTCATTATCAGAACTGAATGAAATATCTGGCAACAGTATTGCTATTCAATAATTAATAACTTGTAATACTTGTAATTACAATAGTACTTACAATTCAAATTTAAAGGTAATTCTACTTAAGGGACATAATACAGTTGTTTGGGTCATAAATTAGTCAATTTCCTAACTGGCCTACTTCAATTCTCAAGACTGTGAAACAAGTACATATAACATCTGTTACATGTAATTATTTCAGTTAGTAATAATTGCACCTTGGATAAACCTCACTGGCTATGAAACTGCCAATGCACGAAGTTCTATAGTGTTTTATACCTTTGGAAATGTTCCCATTTAAAAAAAATTGTACTTGATATGCAAAACAACTTAAGGAGGTCAATAAGACTGGCATAGCACTCTCATTTTCCAGGTGGAAAAACAGACTCAGCTATATTTTGTTGAGCAATTTAACTTATAAAAAATCATATAACCAGTAAATAGAACAGATACATCTGGAATATAGGCCTCCAGACTTCCAGTCTAGTCTTCCATTACACCAAGAGTAAAATACTAGTTAAGAGGGCAGACTGGCTCTTTGAAACTTTCAGCAAATTAACCTCACCATAGGGCAATTCATCTGTACAATGGGAATAGTAAACAGCACCTAATTCATTGGATAATACTTCGTTGAGGATAAAGGATTGCTAATACCTGCAGGGCACCTAGTACAGTGCCTGGCAAATAATAAGCCCTATATAAATGTTAGTAATTCTACCGTATCAACTCCAATTGAGATGGAATTCTCATATTATGCACCTTAACACCCAATTAAGCACACAAAGTAGGGCACATCTCAGAAGTTTTGGCTTACTTTGTCCTTCCAAACAAGTAAACATATAGAACTGTATTAAGAACACTTGCTTGAGACTGGAGATCAGCAAGACCTTCAATTACTAAAGAAGCTGAAATCAAGAGCATTGAATCACTGAAAAAGGACATACTGATCAATATATAACATAATTTAAAATAAAAACTAATCAGTATTAGCCCAAATCTACTGATTAATACATGGGAGTCACATAATATTCTTAGCACGAACTATATTAGGTCAAAGCCTCGGGAGGCCCCGCTGCAACATTGCAAATTGTTTAAAGAATTGTTTGAGTACTGCTGAACTCATCCATCCGTCTCTGTCAGCATCCAAGTTTGTGCTTATCTATTGGACACCATGGATGGGCAGAGCTTAATGCTCAGCTACTACGGGTTGTTGCAAGCTGGCTTTGGTAAATCATTTGTAAGCAAGAAGCACCCACAATTCTAGTTACACCAATTCAGGCCGATGTGCGTTCTGTCTCCCTCCAGCCTCCCTGTTCCTGGCAAACTTCCAACTCCCATTTCCCATCGAGGCCTCGTCCAGTTCTTTCTATGAAAAGACTCCACCTGAGCCGAGCTCACGTTCTTCTCACTGCCCCGTAGGTGCCACAAAATCAGGGCAATTTCCCAAACTAGTGCTGCGGATGCTACTAAGTCCCGGGAAGGGGGTTGGCAGAACCTAGGTCTCCCCTTTTGGGGTAAGACACGAAAGGGGTGACACCACCGACTATAGGACCCCGTGAGACAGCTCCAGAATCCACCCCCCATGCTCCGCCCACCGCGCGGGCCCAGACGCCACCGCGGGTGACGTCATCATGCTGACGGACTCCCATAGGCCCGGGTTGTCGAGGGGGTGGGGACTAGTTCACCCGTCCAACTGTAGGCTCGCCTCACACCGTTTTTAGGTCAGTTCCTCCATTCTCCTCCCGGGTCTTCTCATCCTGTAAGAACCTGGGCTTCCCAAGCCTCAGGGGTCCGGAAGTTAGATGAAGGAGACACTTGCCTAGGTGAAGTGCGGAGGATGGAGTTGGAGGGAGGGACGTTCCCGGCACCCTGTAGGCCACGGTGGTTCGCACGGCTCCGAGATTGCAGGGTCTAGCACTCACTATTGTTGAGGGTCATGTGACACGCCCTTACGTACCTTTCGTCGCACTCTGGCAAGTCGCGCAGCTCACGGAGAACGCTGGCTCGCGGGGCGATGTTTCTGTAACTGGCAGCTATCTGGAAGTTGACACATTTATTGCTGGGGTCCTGACCTGTTGGCCCCCAAAATCACTATTGGGGTGGGGGGAGGCATAGGGAAGAGGCTCAGGACAGTTTCTGGGCACTGCTTTTCCAGAGTGAATTCTGAAAGCACCAGCAGCTAGGGAGGGCAGGGGCCAGTAGGGAAGTGTCCGCCTGTGTCTTCCATTCCTGTTGGAACTTCCAGTCTGGTGGAGTGAGCTGCCAGCCGACCTTTACCCCTCCTGCTAGCTAAGACTTTTTCTGCAGTGCTTTCTAGCCCATGCCACCTCCTGCCATCGTCTGGTCAGTTTGGCCCACCTCCTCAACTATGGGGACTTCCTGAGTCTAAGCACTTCTTTCGCTTTATTTTCAAATAGGCAATCTTCAGACTTAGGCAAACAAAAACGGTCCTGAAAGTCAGGTGGTAAAGCTGAGTTCAAAATTGAATGTGAAGTATTTTAACTGGACTTTTAAAAAAAATTAGCAGTGTGGGTAATTGTGCTGTGAGTGATGGTGCTGTAGGGAAGATAATGTCCTTTTTAAAAAAGGTATGTCTTGGTGTCTATACAACAAACTCTGAATATGTTCAATGGTTTCTGACAATTCTACAGTCACAATTACTGGTGAAAGCCATACGCTCTTGGACTTTTTGATCCTGCAGGGCAAGAAAATTTGACAGAAGAACCCCAGAACTATCCACAAACAGGTGTATTTCTAGCCTATTCTTTAGTCATCTTCTGCCCTCATTTGAAAATGTGAAATAAAAGTGGGTACCTGAGATAATTCACTATTGTCTGCTGACTACTTGTTTGTTAAAACCAAAGTTGATCTCAGAAACGTGACACTTTACTATTGAGAAACTTGTCAAGGAGACACAGGAACCTCTTATCCCCTAGACTGCTGAAATGCTCCTTTGTGACCTGAAGGCTGTCCCGTATGTGCAGTGTTCTGTATTCACACAAAAATCAAAAGGATATACATATTTGACAAAGCACTATTGGCTGCCCTGGCACCTCTAAAACTGAAGAAGAGAGAAGGTGAGTCTACTCTGAACATACCTTCAGAGCACTTTCTACACCATTAGTGGTGTCATTAGACTAAAAGCAATGTTTAAGTCAAATTAAAAATTAAAGTCCATTTTTGCAGTTGAAGGGGAGCTCTTCCCTAATGAACCGTTACATGCCAGTTCCCTAATGACCTTACACCTCGTTATTCTGCCAGGCTTATTTAACAAATCTGGCATCCACCCTGGAGCTGGTGAGGTTAAGAAGTCTTTTTGGAAGAAACACAGAGCCACATGGACCGGTTTAAGGCTAGGATAAGATTCCCTGGTATCTGGTAGTGCGTGCTCTTGTGTAAGTGGTGGACCAAAAGGAGTAAGACTTCTCCCATTGTCATGCCTGTTAATGGAGTGTGGGTTAAGTGATATAAGAAGACACCTTGGCATATAATAGTGTAGGCTCTCTGTTAGTGACTATCTGGAGGCTTATAAAGGTAGGATTGAAGTCAGCTTCTTGAATTGTGTCCTAGTTGTTTGTTGAAACTGAGTGGACAGCCACATAAGTCTGAAAGTACAAGCCTGTGCTTTCTGGTTTGGAGCTGCTCCTGCCATGCCCCCTGATCTCTCCCATCCTCTTACCCTGAACTTTATTGCTTTAAGAAAAGAAACTTTCTGAGCACGGGCTGCGAACCAAAGCATCACAGGTTTGATTCCGAGTCAGGGCACGTGCCTAGGTTGCAGGCCACGGCCCCCAGCAACCACACATTGATGTTTCTCTCTCTCTCTCTCTCTCTCTCTCTCTCTCTCCCCCTCCCTTCCCTCTCTAAAAATAAATAAATAAAATCTTAAAAAAGAAAAGAAACTTTCCCTCTACTACAGTTGACCTCTGCTGTGAACTCCCCAAAGACATGACATGCCCTCTGGGCAGCTCTTGTAACCCCTGAAGTGCCTGTGTAAAACTCTTTGGTCCGTGCTTTTTTAAAAACTCTGAATTCAGCTGATAAAGTTTGGGCCAAACTCACAGTAAAAAGGAAAAAAACTAATGAATGAGGAGTCTGAGCCAATTCAATGTACCATTGTGAAAATGTGTAATTTAAATATGCTTGTTATACTCTTGTACTACGAATGCTTATAAAGTGTTAAAGAAAATTCTTTTGGCATCCAAAGTTCTCACTGTGTAAATAATGTCTGTTAGTTGACAAATCTGAAGTTGTGATGTTATCAGGTGTTTGCTAGGTCTGACTATGTTGGTCCCGACAAGGCTCACAGGCAACCTGTTCCTACAACCAGAATCTATAAAGAGAACTAACTATGAAAAAAAGAAAAAGAGGGTGTGACTAATAAACCCTGACAAAAGTAGCATTCTTGCCAAGTAAAGTTTGGGGACTGTGTAGCTGAATTTACCACACTGAAGCCCTCCAGGAGTTAAAGAAAAATGGTACCTTCTTCCACATAAAGGACTATGTTTCTTAGAAGGCTTCCATGGCCTGCCAGACTTGTAACTCCTGCTAAAATTGACGTGCTTATCTGTTATTTGAAACTTATCTGTATTGTGTTTTATTTGGTGAGAAGTTCACATACCCACGCAGTTGTAACTGATACCTCTGAATGTATTGTGGGAACAGATGTGTTGTGTATATATAATACTTATCTTGATTGTAAGAATGTTCCCAGTGGGATGAGTGCACAGCTAGGCATCCACCTGGATCTTTCAGCCTAGTTATGTGATAGCGGTAGGGAAGTATAGGAAGCCAGGTGAAGGGAGTACAGGGCATAAGGATATCACTATACTGATTAAGGAGCCAGCAGAAAGAAGATATGTAAGGAAACTAACCAGGAAGCTGTACAGACTGACCTCCTATTCGGACCAGTTAGTTCTAATGAGCCTTCTGAGCTACAAGTGTCAGTGATTGACAGTTATGGAACTTGGGGCACTAGGCAGTGGTGACCACTAGGGTTTTGGATAGCATTTGCCTGATACCAATGGTATGCTCCATTGGAGGGACAGTTATTGAGTGCTTTACTGAGAGCAATTATTGGCTTGATTTTGAGTGCTGGACAATGACAGGCTGGCTAAACAACAACACATGATGTTATACTCTGACATGTTCATTCTGGAATATGTAGAAAATGAAAACACCAACAAAGTGGGTATTGCCAGCAAGCATGCATTATTAAATGGAAATCATATATTTAAGAAAGAACTAACCTGGGCATATTAATCTCGTATCGCTGTTGTAACAAATTAGTGTAAATTTAGTGGCTTAAATCAACACAAATGTATTGTCTTACAGTTCTGAAAGCCAGGAGTCCAAAATGGGTTTCAGTAGGCTGAAACAAAGATGTTGGCAGGGTTGCACTTCTTCCAGAGGCTCCAAGGGAAAATCAGTTTTCTTGCCTTTTCCATTTTGTGGAGGGTCCTATTCCTTGGCTCATGATTATTTCCTCACACCATTCCAATCTCTTGCTTCCATCATTACATCTTCAACTTCCCCTATTATAACCAAATCTCCTTCTAGTCTCTATTTTACAAGGACACTTGTGGTTACATTTAGGGTTCATTGAAGGGGGGTGGCTCTGCAGGCTGAGCCCCGCCCCCCCCGCCCCCACATGGATGAGAATACATCTACCAAGACATGATCTGCTTGGGGAGGAAAGGTGGCCAGTCTCTCAAAGGAGAAGGGCCAAGAGCCTTTTCCTCAATGGGCTTTTATTAGGTTCAATTTGCACAGGAATACAGGTAAAGCTCATCAGTCATTGTCAGGCAGTAAGAATCAAACAATAGATAACATTCAAAGAACTAGGAGGGCTTATTCTGAGTCAGGTCAGTTAGCTAAAGGGCTATAAAACCTTGGGAAACAAATTCATTTCATGCTTGAACCTTTATCAGAAAATTGAGGGCATTCTTAGCAAAGCAGGTTTCACAGGACTTTGTGCATTCTTTCTTAGGCCTGGTCACCCCAGGGAACCACCATTTCCTGCCCAGGGCTGCACCCACCTCTGACATTGTTTCAGGCTTAAGTCAGGCAGGGGAAGTAAGGCAGCCAAGAGATTAGGAGACTTCTGACAGAATGAGGACTCAGGCTATGTCAAAGCTGAGGTGTAAGAGTCCATCATCCCGCTTTTTCTGTAGCCCCCCAAGTCCTTCCCTAAGGGCTTCTTCTTGACTGTGCCTGTCTTAGGTCATCCCTCCTTTGAGGAATCTTACCCATCATTGGCTAACCTGTCATCTGCTTGGGGCCAAGCAGGGTGAAGTGAAGGGGGCAAAGGCAGCACACCTGCCAGGGAGATAAGCTTTTTCTCTTTAGTTACTTATGGTCCCAAGGTCTCTCACTCAGCCTTAGCCATGGGGGGTTACAGCTTCTGAAACCAGGCAGGGTGGTTCCCAACAGTTCACATGGATAATCCAGGTTATTCTCCCCGCCTCAAGATCTTTAATTTAATCCCCTCTTCAAAATCCCTCTTACCACTGAAAGTAAGATTCACAAGTCACCGGGATTAGGACCTCGAAGTATCTGGGAGCTATTGTTTGACCTTCCAAATTGGACATTAATAGAATCTCATAGCTACATAGTCACCACCAAAATGTGATTGTCTCAGATGCTGAGTCTATGCCATCATTTTAGGCTTCATGGGGTCCTGGGGACACTGAGGTTACTGAGGATGCCTGGGTCTGGTTCATGGATGTACAGCTAAATTTAAGGCCAAAGAGGGTTGTACAGGAAAGAGTTAACAGCATGTCTGAGCCTGGTTATCCTTGGAAAGTTCTGTTTATAAATTTAGCCTTTAGCTAGTGTCTGGGAACTGCGATTTGGGGAGAGTTCCTGCCATTCACATAACTGATCACAGTGGCTCATTTTATCTAAACCGCAGGTGGCAAACACAAGGCCTGCAGGCTGAATCCAGACCCCCACCCTGTTTTATCCGGTCCAGAACCTTGTTTCTACCCGGCAGCAGAACCAAGCTCCTTGCCCCTAGTTAAAGAGTAGTTACAGTAGTTACATTTATACAGTCTTAAAATTACATTCACCCCTTTGAGGGCAACTGCCAGGCTGATGTGGCCCCTGGCAAAGATGAGTTTGACACCCCTGCTCTAAACTGTTTGTACAACCAATGTGGTTGATGATGAATACCTGCTTTCCTTCTGGAAGTCTAGAATTTTGGTATGTGTTAGTCAGAGGGCACCTGCAGAACCAGCCCCCATGGACACTGAATCTTTGATGAGCTTCCCTAGTAGACAACATTTCACACATGTTGACACAACGTGTTCTGTGTGACTACTGGAAGAGGACTTTTGGAAGCTTGTGTCTGATTCTCAATGTGACTTTTTTTTGTTTGCTGACTTTGTTTTATAATTTTTCACTATAAAAATCTTAGTTGTGAGTACAACTCTTTGCTGAATGCTGTCAGTCCTAGTGAATCAGAGTACCTGGGGGAGGGAGGTGGTGTTGAGTTGGTGTCCGAAATGTTATCTGCCAGTCCAACTCGGTCTGACTGCAAATATGTAACAAAAGCATTGCTTGGGAAAAAATAAGAATGAAAGAATGAGGAATGAGAAAACTTCAGTGCTTGGCGGGCTATGGAACCATCCGTGGTATGGAAGAGAAGTCTTTTATGAGAGGTAGAAGTTATGGAATTTGAAAATTTAGCTCCAAATCCCGGAGAGTTGGCTTGCTAAAATGATGGAGAAAAGTGCAGCCTTGTGATTCCTTTTTGTATTTTTTCTCCTCCAGGTGGGAGGAGAAGGGGCCCTGAAATTCCCAAGGGTGAGCTTGCATAGGTTCAAAAATATGCAAAGATTGTGTTGCTCTTTCCTTCAAGTAGAAGGAAAGAATGTTAGATGCATTCTGAGGATTGGGGCAAACCAAACAAAAAGGAGAAAGGAGAGATAAAAACCACTCCAGCCATTTCTTCAGCATAGTCGCCATCACTGCTACCCTACCCACTTACATTCCAGATGAGAATCTTCCTTGGTAGCTGTGGCGGGGCGGGGGGGGGGGGGGGCTCCGCCCATCTGCCACAGATGAGAATAAGTCTACCAAGACATAAGACATGATCTGCTTGGGGAGGAAAGGTGGCCGATCTCTCGAAGGAGAAGGACCAAGAGCCTTTTTCTCAAAGGCTTTTATTGGGTTCATTTACACAGGAAGTCAGGTAAAGCTCATTACTCATTGCAGGGAAGTAAGGATCAAATAACAAGGAACTCAGAGGGCCTATTTTGAGTCAGAGTCAGATAGCTAAAGAGCTGTAAGAACTTTAAGGAACAAACTTACTTCTTCCTTGGACCCTTCTCATTCAACCAAGAGCATTCTAAACAAAGCAGGTTTCACAGGAATTTACATATTCTTTCTTAGGCCTGATCACCCGGGGAACCCGCCCTTTCCAGCACAGAGCTGTACCACCCTCTGTCATTGTTGCAGGCTTAGGTGGAGCAAGAGAAGTAAGGCAGCCAAGAGATTAGATTTTCTCGGAGATGGAATGAGCACTCAGGCTTTGTCAAAGCCAAGGGGTTAGAGTCCATCACCCCCTTTTGCTGTAGCCCCCAAAGTCCTTCCTTGGGGGCCTCCAACGTGATCGTGCCTGTCTTAGGTCGTTCCTCACTTGGGGAATCTTACCCATCATTGGCTAACTGACAAAGCATTGGGGACCAGGCAGGTTGAAGTAAAAGGAGCAGAAGTGGTGCTCCTGTCAGGAAGATAAGCTTTTGTCTCCTTGCTGGCTTACAGTTCAAGGTCGTTCCCTCAGCCTTAGCCTTGGTGGGGGTTACAGTTTCTGATACCAGGCAGGGCGGTTCCCAACAGGTAGCTGTACTGTTAACCTTGTAAATGTTGGTAGAGGGTTGAGTAAATTTCCATTGAAAAGGTTGGGGATGATGGGTTTAAATAGTTTTGTGTTTTGTGACAGCTGCATTTGGATGTAGGATAAGAATTGATTTAAAATGCTATATGCTTGTGACTTCTTAAATGCTAGAGGAATCATCCCAATCAGGGAAAGCTGCAAAGAAAAAGTTTTAGTGGGACACACAAATAATTGTTTTTTGCCATTGGTGGGTGGGTGGGAATTTAAATTTTTTTTTAATTTTAATGATTGTTCAAGTACAGTTTTCTCCCTTTTACTCCCAATCAAGCCCACCCACCCCCCGGAATTTACAATTTTTTAATGTAAAAACAAAATAAATCACTGTAACTGATAATATTTTTTAAAGATTTTATTTATTCATTTTTAGACAATGGGGAAGAGAAGGAGAAAAAGAGGGAGAGAAATATCAGTGTGTGGTTGCCCCTTGAGTCCCCCTATTGGGGACCTCGCCCATAACTCAGGCATGTTCCCTGACTGGGAACAGAACTGTCAACCCTTTGGTTCAAAGCCCCTGCTCAATCCACTGACAGGCCAGGGATGTAACTGATAATATTTATTATACTTTTTGCCTATCGGAACTTCTGGAAGGAAGGAAACAATATGAGAAGAGGCACTTTCCAGATGGAAATTATATTTTTGGAGTTTTACAAAGCAGATTTTAGGTGCTAGTAACCTTTTGTAAAATCAGATGTCTGACCCATAAAGGCCAATGATTTTCCAGCCTGATGTATGTATTTTTGAGAGGTATATTGCGACTCTAAAACTGACAAGGTTAAAAGGGTTAAATAAAGCCTTGCTTGTCAGTTGGACTTGGAACATGGTGTCTGGCCTTGCAGCCTCTGGGCTTTGCTGTTATTGAAGAAAAGCCATTGGCTTTTTGGGAATCCTTGTGTTTAATCACCTTGACCTGACTGGACACTGAAACCTGATACTTTCTGATATGGGTCGTTTCAGCTTCAACTCTAGCTGTATCAAACTAAACTCCAACAAAGTTGTTCTGCTCAAAAACCAAAATTTAAACTCTAGGACAGTTGCAGATTTAGGACACCTCTCTATGGGATGAGTTGATGGAAACATTATGGATGATGGATGGACCTTCTAAATCACCAACATATGCCCGCTGAAAAGGGCTTATTTCTGGTAGGGTCATCTGAAATTGAGCTGCTGATTGGCTCCTCTTTCTTTCTTTCTTTCTTTCTTTCTTTCTTTCTTTCTTTCTTTCTTTCTTTCTTTCTTTCTTCCTTCCTTCCTTCCTTCCTTCCTTCCTTCCTTCCTTCCTTCCTTCCCTCCCTCCCTCCTTCCCTCTCTCCCCCTTCCTTCCGCCCTCCCCCTTCTCTCTCCCTCCCCCCCCTATCTTCCTCCCTCCCTCCCTCCCTCCCTCCTTCCCTTTCTTTCTGTCTTTCTGTCTTTCTTTCTTCTTTCCTTTTTCTTTCTTTCTCCCTTCTCTCTCACTCTCTCTCTCTCTCCTATTAAAGGTTTATTAGGGGTAACACTGAGAGACAAAATCAGAGGGAACAGGTTTGGGCAGGGATAACATTCAGACCATAATTCAGATCTTCCAGATTCTTTACATATATAATTATCACAGCCTGCTTGTCATGGCTCAGGGTCCTCTTGAAATTTTAAACTGATTATCCAAATGCCACAGGTGGAGGAGGAGGGTAACATCCCAGAGGCCACGAGTGTGGAAAACGTGTAGGAAGCTCATACCCCATGTCTCGTGACCAACAGTGGCCCATGGGATAGGGCATGTAGGGTGGTTCTGGGAAAGGAGGAGCCCCCTTGCCTCCAGATTGACCATGCCCTTCTCTGTGTGCTTAGTAGGGATCAGTCTACTCCTCCCGGCCCTGAATCTGTCTGTGGAGGATTCTGCATCTCATGTCTTCCTGGCATTGGCATCTGCATGCTGTATCCCTCAGGGAAACTTTTTTTTTTTTTTTTTTTTTTTACTGTATTCCCAATATCTGCTTCAGGTGGGCAGCTTATCTGCATTGCTCTGCCATTTCCCTCTCCAACATACAAGTCTTGACCCACTTGTCTTGAGTTTTCCTCCTGAAGAACCATCTGGCTTTGAAGCTGTGCTCTGCGGCAGTTCTTCCTTCATTTGTTTAGCCTGCTGCTTGTACTTGTGCATTTCCTCTGCAGCTAATTTCAGTTGTTCATATGCAGCTGACAGCTGATTCTCCTTCTCCATCTGCTCACATTGTTTCATTTTCAGCTCCTGTTCTGCAGCCGCTTTTCTTGATTTATAGGTTTCATTGAGGATGTATAAATTCTTCATTAGTGTGTTCAGTTCTGCTTTGTTGGTTGCTTTAATGAATCTCTGCTTGAAGATGTTGAGCTTAACATTCTCCTATGTCAGTTCTTCAGATTTCACTTTTGCTTCACTGACAGATGCTTCACTTTGATCCAAGTCCTGATTCTTGACTTTCTGATCTCTCACAGATTGCAATCTAGTATATGTTCTTTGAAGAATGTCATGTAGCCCTGGCTGGTGTGGCTCAGTGGATTGAGTGCTGGCCAACAAACCAAAGGGTTGTAGGCTCAGTTCCCAGTCAGGGCACATGCCTGGGTTGTGGGCCAGGTCCCCAGTTGGGGGCATGTGAGATGTAACTACACATTGATGTTTCTCTCCCTCTCTTTGTTCCTCCTTTCCCCTCTCTCTTCAAATAAGTAAATAAAAATCTTTTATAAAAAAAGAATATCATTCAAAATTGCGTTAGCCCCTTCAAATGTTTTGACATCATCCTTTTTCTTTTCTTTTTTTAATTAAAGTGAGCATTTACTTAGCTCATCCTGCAGGTTGGCAGTGTAGGCAAGGCTCAGCTGGGTGCTTCACCTGGTCTCAGTTGAGCTCATTCTTGCATCTGTGGTCAGCTGTACAACAGCTGGGTGGCTTCTCTGTCTGAGTGTTGGCTGCCTGTAGCCTGGTGGATGGCCTTGACTGGGACCATTATGCTTTGTTCCACATGGCATCTTATCCTACAACAGGCTAGTGGGGCCTTGCTCACACGGCAGAAAACAGGTTTTGTGGAACTCACACAATGAAAGGGACAGAAAATGCCAGATAAGACCTGCTGAGAGCCCAAGGCCCATGACACAGCCACCTGAGTTCTTATAGTTTTTCAGTGACACACTCCAAAGTCCTTACTCGTTCTGCACTGCTTTCTCATTCTCCAGGGTTGCTTCTATTCCATCCTAGGGGGTGGAGTTCCCAAGGCTGGAAGTCTGAGATCAGGGTGCCAGCATGGTCTGGTCTGTCGAGGGCCCACTTCCTGTTTTGTAGAGGTTGCCTTCCCACTGCGTTCTCACATGGTGGGGGAGAGTGATGCCACCCTTAAATCTGTGTTTTCATCAGAGAGAATTCTATCTTGTCCCTTGGTTCATTGGAGACTTTTCTTGGATTCACTGATCTTCTGTTCCCAAATGAATTTCTGCAAGTTCTACATTATCTTTTGTGAAATTATTGATCTCCTCAGTTATGTGCTATAAATTAACTTGATATAATTCAGGCTTTATAGCTAAGCACAGTTCTCCAGCTGAAGACCAATACAGAAATTCCCAAGAAGGCACTGCTTATGTTATATTAACATACTTTCAAGTGCAGCAGGATCAAAACAATGAGGAACTGAAGTAATGAGTTTTTCTGTTGTATATTTATGAAATATCTGGATGAAATCCTTTGGAATCACCAAATATGTGACTAAACCTGGGCTCTGGTGGAGGGACAGCAGAGCAAACTAGAGTCTTGGGGTTGGTGGCTCTGGGGAGAGAGCTGAAGGGACAGCTGTCAGGATCCCTATGCTCAGTCGCTTTCCCACACCCCAGATGCCATCTTTCTGGGCTGGAGCACTCCACTCTGTGCTGCAATAGCCTGGGGAGATGCCTGATTGGTTCTATATTTCTGATGCAGAGACTGAGTGCAGTCCTAAATTAGGATTCCTGCAAAAGCTGCAAGTTGGGGGAGGGCACATCATAGGGAGTGTGACTGCTCCGCCCACTACGGACAGGTCAGATGAAGGGCCCTGTTTCAGGGTCGGCTCACTGCTGCTGACTTGTGTCTGGCTTTCCCAATTACTTGCAGTTTGCCACAGTAATCTGATAGCCTGACTCTACTTCCCTCACTTTTTTCCTGCTACACACACCTTAATAAGAGTCTGATTATTAAATGCAACATCCCTTAGAGAGGGCTGGATCTTTTCTAGTCTGCTCTCTGGGTAAATGATGAGGACAAGAGGAATGGGATGTTATGTAAACCCCTTCACATTTTTTTAAATTCAAGTTTTCATTCTGAATGTGGTGTGTATTTTTTATTAAATTATACAAAAATGCTTTTCTGTGAAAATGCTTTTATGCTTCTTGCATACAACCCTTCCAGACAAAAGGTGTTGATGGGAGTAAGTAAATAACTGAAAACATGTTAAGTTATGATGGCTGCATAGGACACAACTGATTTGTAATGAGGGAGGAAAACCAAAACCCCAGCACCTGAGGACAGTGGAAGGGGAAAGGTATCAGTAATCTTTGATTTTCAGAACTGTTCCTGGAAGCCTTGCCCTATTCCCAAAAGGGAAACTCACTGTGTGCATTTTCAAGCTGTGAGCACTTTGAATTCAAGCTGGTCTGTGAGCTAGGTTCAAATCTGACCAGCACTGACCTTGAGATGGCAAGGGATAACCCCAACACTAGCTCTTTCCTGCAGAACACACCTACAGATGTCCTTCACACTCGTGAAGCTGTGGAACTGATGTTGCAGACAAAACTGGTTGGTGACAGCTTCAGGCAGTCCCTCTGAAGCCAAGGACTGAACTGCAGGATTTGAACTGGACTGGGAACCTAGCGGGGGAGGTCCCACAGCAGAAGGCCACAGTGGGGGCCCTGTGAACCTGTACTGACTGACTAATGTATGTCCTGCTTGGCATGCCCCAAGAATTGTAAACTCTTTGTTTCTACGGGTACTCTGTGTGCCCTCTGGGATTGTATTTTTCATCTATGTGCCCTGACTTTCATGACATGGCCTCAGCCTTAGAAGTTTTCAGGCCAGCTTCAATAGACCTGCTGTACCTACAGTGAGGTCTTGGGTGAGCTTAAAAAAAAAAAAAGTTAATACAGAAACTTAAGGGTGAAGCCAGCTGGCTTTCTCGCATCTGTATGACTAATGGAATTTGTTTTAACTGGTTAAGGAAGGACGCCTAAAGGACATAATAGATAAATACTGCAGGTTGCTCTCACACTGCTGCATGGGGTTCTACTGATAGTACTTTTGTTGTAAAGATGCCTTTCCTAAGGGTCAAGAGCCTGCTTATCCTTAGAAAGTTCTGCTTAAAAGTTTGGCCTTTGGCTAGTGCCTGGAAACTGCGATTTGGGTAGAGTTCCCACCATTCACGTGACTGATAAGAGTGGTCCATTGTACATAAATTGCTCATATAACCAGTGTGGTTTATGCTGAATATCTGCTTTTCTCTCTTGGGAGTCTGGAATTTTGGTATGTGTTAGGCTGATCATACGATCAGCCCCCAGTAAAAACCTTGGACACTAAATCTCTAATGAGCATCCCTGGGAGACAACATTTCATATGATTTCTTCCAGACTTTGCCCTATGTGCCTTTTCCGTTTGCTGACTTTGTTTTGTACCTTTTCACTGTAACAAATTTTAGCTATGAATGGAGTGGTATGCTTAATTGTAGGGAACCGCCCTGCCTGGTATCAGAAGCTGTAACCCCCGCCAAGGCTAAGGCTGAGGGAATGACTTTGGAACCGTAAGCCAACAAGGAGATAAAAGCTTATCTTCCTGGCAGGAGCACCACTTTTGCTCCTTTTACTTCACCCTGCCTAGTCCCCAATGCATGGTCGGTTAGCCAATGATGGGTAAGATTCCCCAAGGGGGGAACAATCTAAGACAGGCACGATCACATGGGAGGCCCCCAAGGAAGGACTTTGGGGGCTATGGCAAAAAGGGGGTGATGGACTCTCACCCCTTGGCTTTGACAAAGCCTGAGTGTTCATTCCATCTGTGAGAAAATCTCCTTATCTCTTGGCTGCTTTAGTTCCCTTGCTCCACCTAAGCCTGAAACAATGACAGGGTGGTGCAGCCCTGTACTAGAAAGGGCAGGTTCCCCGGGTGATCAGGCCTAAGAAAGAATATGTAAAATCCTGTGAAACCTGCTTTGTTTAGAATGCTCTCAATTGAATGAGAAGGGTCCAAGGAGGAAGTAAGTTTGTTCCTCAAGGTTTTACAGCTCTTTGACCCTGACTCAAAATAGGCCCTCAGAGTTCCTTGTTATTTGATCCTTACTTCCCTATAATGAGTAATGAGCTTTACCTGAATTCTTGTACAAACAAACCCAATAAAAAGCATGCTGGGACAGGAGAATGTGTGCCCTCCCCTAGAGAGGGTGGCCAAAGCGCTTTCCACTTGGAGAGTGGCCACTCGGTCCCTACTTCTCCACGGAAAATTGCCTGTTTCTGTGTATGTTCATTTCTCGTGTGTCGATGAGCCATCCTAGCGTTCTGAGGTCACTGCTGGTCGGTGATTGCGCTTCACTTAATGTTGTTAGTCCTCCTAATGAATCATGAGAGCTTGGGGATAGTCTTGGGGCCCCCTACACAGGAATGTATGATGCTGCAGCTGTGCAACTCTAAAGAAATTGTTTAAAACTGTGCATGGAAAAGGGAACTCTGCTCATTGGCATAGTTGTGATTTACGGTGCTTGATCTAAAAAAATCCCCCCAAAATATACCTTGTTACATTTTCACTGACTCATGGCTTTGGGCAATGGGCTAGCAGTGTATTCTGGTGCCTAACAGCAGGAAAATTGGATGATGAGGTCTCTGGCTTGGCAGGGCCAGGCACTATGGTGGAAGATTGTATAAGACTCATGTCCTTTGCTCATGAACTATGTAGACACCTATGGAAAAGGACTTTTTGAGGATAAACATTAATGGAATCAAAAAGCTGATTTGACCTGAGCTTCCCAGGTAAGGACCATAGCCACCTGGTACACTATCACAAGGGGCATAGCGATCTTCCTATAAGTCAGGACTGGGCCTAAAAATAAACTCTTGTGATTCTAAGACTAAGAAAGCCTGGTACATGTACCCACACTAATAACTACGCAGTCAAGTAGTAAAGGGAAATTGGGGACACATAGTCCTGGGCACTGACCCTGGCTGGTCTTGGCAAATAGACTATGTGATTAAACTTCTCACTCTTGCTCTTGCCTCCCATGTCTACCCTGTGGGGACTGAGCGACTGGAATTTGTAGGTTGCAATGATGAACCAGGGGATGGGAGACTGTAACTTGGTGTTTCTTTTGCTGCCCAGCTAAGCTTGCTAGATTTGTGCAGTTACAGATAATGATGATAATAATTATGGATATGAAATGACAGCTCTGAAGTGCTGTTAGTGTTGCTCGCATGTTAGAGGATGGAAGCTGTTCTAGGGTGGTACAAGGTATACAAAAAAGAAACTAGTGAGCCACCTAGAAATAAGCCTGGGCATATGGTGTGAGTAGGACATGGGGAGGATTGGTGAAGGGTGACTTGGCTGTTGCGGGGACAGATAGTGAGCATGTGGCTCTGGTAGCACAACAACTATGGCTGTTGGGAAAGGAAGGACTGGGGAAGAACCATTAATCTCTCTCAGATCTGACCTGCAGAGCTTCTGGCTAATTTAATGTAGAATGCCACCCTCATCTTGATCAGTGGCTAATAGGAAATTTTAATCTAGAACTCTTAGAGACCTCCCAGGAGCTGCTAACTCCAGGAGTTAACAGCCACCACTTGGGACAACAGAATATGGACTTTCTGGACCTGATTTGATTTCCTTTAGTCTCATCCTAGTCACAGACCATAGCAACTGCTGGTCATTTAACTTACTGTTGTATCTATTGTATGTTGCCTAGGACAAATTAAAAAGATTTTTATAATTAGGGTATTTGATGTGGTGGCCTAGATTTCTAAAGAGTTCTTGATTGGTGATGTGACAGTTTAGGGGTGGAGTTGTGGGGAAACTGCTTTGTGCAAGTGGCCTTGCATGTATCCATATGGGCCACATAGACAAGGCTTAACCGCAGTTGATCTAAGTCTTGGTAAATGCCCCCAAATTTTATCAGAACATAAAAGAATGTGAGGAGCTACTGCAGGGCCATTACTTACCCTCCTCTTTATCTTCCCTGCAAACTCTTGAGACAATTTCTTATCACCTCCTGTGTTCTGAATATAAGGATTTCTGCCTCAAAACTCCCCTCTTCTCCACACTTGAGAGTACAACTGCACGCTGTAAATCTGCTTAGCATGAAATACTCAACTGCTTAGTATGAAACTGGCTCTTCAGAATCAGAGCTCCCTGTAACCCGTGTTGCTTTGTTATCTGACCTCTTTGTTTTGGTGTGGTCTAGACTGGAAGGGCAAGGTACACAAGGAGATGGCACCTTTGCCAGTCTTGCTGTCTTGGTCTATGTAAGTAAGAAACTGATCTAATAAGAGCTCCTGGTTTCTTGCCTGAATTTCTCAGCCTTACTTGACATCAAGGGCAAATGCTCTATATAATCCAAAGCCCATAAGTATGGCCTCTTTCTTCCCCTTATTAACTAGTATTAACTAGTTTAATACACGTTAAATTGAGTTTAACTATTATTTAAACTGAGTTTAATAACAGTTGTTTATTACTAATTAATAATAACATTAAATTATAATTTATTATTAATTAACAATATTTAAACTCCATTTAAATAATAGTTAAATTTGAGTGATTATGTCAGAAAAGTGATCAGAATTAATTTTTGTTTTTACAAAAATATTTGTGTTTACAAGTAAGGCATGACTTACTTGTAAACACAAACAAGTAACCCTCCAAATGATGACTTTGTAACTGACTAATTCTAGGCTCAAATTGTTGAAGCTTGTCACTGGTTCCCGTGTGGAGAGTAATCTGGGACATTTTAGTGTTTATTTTTCTTTTTTGGTGGGGTGTGTGAAGTTTTCATCGTATTTTAAGCTTGTTTTTTAATTCATTAACCAGCGAACAGCTTTTGGGGGGAGAAAGACAGATTGATTCCAATTCTATTCCCTAAATCTAGTTTAGAAAACATAGTCCCTACCAGGTGCTTAGGAAGGAGTATTGCTAGTGACTCATTTAATAATACATACATGACATACACTCCTTTTTTATCCTCACTTGAGGACATTTTTTAAATTGCTTTCAGAAAGAGAGGAAGGGAGAGAGAGATTAACATCAACGTGTGAAACATCCATTGGCTGCCTTATTGTATGCACCCTGACCAGGAATCAAACTTGCAACCTGGGTATATGCCCTGACCAGGAATCAAACCCACAATCCTTCAGTCTATGGGATGAAGCTCCAACCAACTGAGCCACACTATACTCCTTTTTGAAAGTTGCCTTTTCTCTCCATCCATGAAAAGGTCCTATATTTGATGAAACTCATGAAAGTGCGTAGAGCCTAGCTTGTCCTTCTCTAGGATGAAATGCATATGTAACTGTGACTTTTAAGGTAATTTATTTGCCATTTCCTTCTTTCTTTAATTTGTAACTTTTTAAAGAAAATATTGCAGCTTGTAAAACACACCAAATTAATTGAACTCATAATTTTCAAGTTTTTTTGTCGAAAAAGTAGATGTAGCAATCATTCTATATTTCCCATATATATATCTTCATATATATATAGTTGTATGTATATATGTATATTAATTAAAATTCTGAAAGAACACCCAAGAAATACTCATAGAGGTGAGGGAGTCCTTTGGTGAGGTCGGAGTGGGACATTGGCACATGGGACAAGATGGAGCTCAGAGGAGACAACCAAAATATACACCGTCTTTGAATGTCATTTTGTAGTTTTAATATTTTATCATGTGAGTGTTAACATGATAATACCTGTTCAATATTAAACTTAAAAATAAAATGGATTGTATTATTTTTATGATTTGATAAGTATATATATCTCTTTCCTAAAAAGGTCTGAGAATTCCATTATGATGGTTCATGTAAATATGTTTGTAGAATTCAGTTCAAGTTAATTAGAAAGTCATCAGACCAATTTATAACCAGAACAAATAATGTGAATATGGGCCTTAACCGAATAATTTAATCTTTGGTCCAAAGATGAAACTTTGAAAGAAATACATTTCCCTGAACTGCAGACCCAAGAATAGCTTATCCTGAGGGCTAGGGCGTAGTTTAGGGAGGGGAAGAATGGTAGGTGAAAAGGTAATAGAGACGATGGAGTGGTACCTCACTTATGGCTGGTTGTGGTAAGAAGCAATTCCTTAAACAAGCAAAATATAGTCAAAGACACTGTAATAGAGGACAGGCAGAAAGTAACCAGAGGAGAGAGAAGAGGGAATTTCAGGGGAAAAGGGGAAGGGTTTACAGGAACAAAGTTAAAAGACACATGGATAAAAACTAGGGGGAGGGTGGTAATGGGAGGGAAGTTGGGAGGGCGGGGCAGGTGGGCTGGATTGGGAGTAAAGGGGAGAAAAGTGTATTTGAACAATGATTAAAATAAAATTAAAAAACAAAAGAAGCAATTCCTTTGAAGCACCAATTTATGCCTCCAAAGTCCTCCAACCCTGCAGACTCTTCCGTATGCCTAAACTCTGTAGATATTAGCCTCTCACCCAGGAGGGAGGAGTAGGAGCCTGCACACTGGGTGACAACTTCCATTTACAGTTGAGATGTACACTTCAGCGTGGCCTGATTTCTGTTACTCTCTGTAGAATCCAGCTAATGAACGATTTTCTCATCAATTATTTCACAACAACTTGCTAATTCTGAACATATGGTCCTTTTTTTTTTTTTAAGATTTTATTTATTTATTTTTAGAGAGGGAAGGGAAGGAGAAAGAGAGAGAAAGAGAAATATCAATGTGCAGTTGCTGGGGGCCATGGCCTGCAACCCAAGCATGTGCCCTGACTGGGAATTGAACCTGCGATGCTTTGGTTCGAAGCCCATGCTCAATCCACTGAGCTACGCCAGCCAGGGATCTTATGGTCTTTCTTTTACCATGTCTTCTATGTCAACCAAGTGAACATGAAGGAGATCATTTGAGGGGTGCAGAAATTCAAGGTCTTTGGGACTGCACACAAGTCAGAGGTCACACTGAAGAGAGCATGAGACACATTCCAAATGTGGGGAGAGATCCTGGTGGTATCAGGAGCAGGCAGCCCAAGGTTGTGGCTCATACTTATGAGCCACCCAAAAGCTCATAGGGACTGCGGTTAGGCCAAGGTTGCTGTTTATAAAACTTAATTTTTCAGACTACAAGGACAAGACTAGTGTTTTCACTCTACCCTCTTCACTCTTCCCTCTGCCCTTATCATCTTCCAGTTGTTGGCTACCATTTATTGAGCACATACTAGATGGCACTCATCGTGCCTGATATTATTAAATCATCACAAGTCACTATTATCATGACCTCCACTCTACAGAGAAAGAAACTGAGGCTCATAAAAGTTCTTCGTAATCAAGTTCCCACAATTCAAATGAGGAGAACTTGTATTTGAACCCAATCCTGTCTGACATCAATCTATTCCCTTAACCACTTTGCTGTACTACAAGAAATTACAAAAGAACCGCAAAGGAGCTCATAATTTGACAGGGAATTTGAAAGAGGCCTAAGTAAGAACACAGTTATGAGAGAGGGCCTCCATTTGACTCATGTTGGCAATTATGGCTTGGGCAGGCTTATCATTGGGGCTCAAAAACTATGTGTTGATAAGAAAAGATAGTTATTAATGCCAATATCATGTGGAATTAGTACATTCATCTCTGTGAGTTCAGTGGATGTATTATATTGCTGAGGCAGCAGCAAAACCCAGAACAGAAGTTCAACAAAAGCAGGACAAGATGATGGAAAATATCCTAAAAATAATTCCCTGCAAATATATTGATACAGATTTTGCCCCTGTGTGGATTTACTGTCCTTTACCGTGGATAATGCGCAATTTTTTGCCCAAATTTTTGAGGGAAAAATAAGGATGTGCATTATACATGGGTAGCACTAATTCCATATTTATATAAATGTTTTTAATTATTGTACTTATGCTTATGTGCTAAAAGTATAACTCTAGAAAGCAATAACAATATCTGTATGCAAAATAATACCTTGGAATATGATCATTTGTTTTAATATAAATAACAAGTTGAATTAAAAAATTAAAACACAAGATTTTTTCCTGAAAGTTTGGGCCAAAAGCGTGGGTATGCTTTATACATGGCAAAATGGAGTAAATGATGTCTTTCTTTCCTCTTTTCAAAATTTAATTTTATTGCCCTGGCTGGCATGGCTCAGTGGATTGAGCGCGGGCTGCGAACCAGGCATCGCAGGTTCGATTCCCAGTCAGGGCACATGCCTAGGTTGCAGGCCATGTCCCCTAGCAACCACACATTGATGTTTCTCTCTCTCTCTCTTTCTCCCTCCCTTCCCTCTCTAAAAATATAAATAAATAAAATCTTTAAAAAATTTTAATTTTATTTATTTTAAAATTATGGTTGACATACAATATTATATTAGTTTTAGGTGTAGAGCTTAGTGATTAGACATTTATATAGCTTACCAAGTGATTATCAAGGATCAGTCTAGTAACCATCTGTCACTGTACATAGTTATTATGTATAATTGACTATATTCCCTGTGCTAAACATGTGACCTTCCTCTTTCCAAAGGCATTTTTTAGGCCTCATAACTTAGTCAGTCTGCAGCCCCATTCCAGTCAGCCTGAGTACACCATCTCTCTCCCTCCAGCTTCAATGTCTGTTTCCCACCTTCCAATCTATTACAATTCTTCTAGCCTACAATGAACAAACTAAAGTATTTATTAAAAATGCAATAATTCATTTTCAAAAATAACAACACTAACAGATGATACCTCTTCCACGTGCTATCTTTAGAGGCAAATAGACCTGGATTCAATCCCAGATTTTGCTGCTTCGTTTCTGGAAACTCGCCCTGGTTACTTATCCTCCCCAAGACCAAGTTACATCCTCTTAAATATGAGAATTGTAATAAACGTTTAGCAGGATAAAAGTGATATGAAATTAAATCAGACATGGAAACATCTAACTCAATACCTGTCATGTAGTAAATCCTCAATATATGTCACTTTTTCCATTTCAACTATTTACCCAGCGTGAGGTAATCCTCTCTTTTACATGTAGTAAAACTTCACTTCACGGGCACATCTCGCTATCTACCTGTACTATTTTCGTAGTTGCCTTACTTTCCCTGTTAAGACTACTAGGTCCTGAAGGAGTTAGGGTTACTTAGAATTATGATCTACTCCCTAATCTTCTACAGCCAACTCCCTCACCCACCCCCTGTTTATACAGTCCTTTGTACACAGTATATTCTTATTAAACACTTGTTTAAAACATGACTAAAATAAAAGTAGAGAGAAAAAATGAAAGATAAAATAAAAAGATGATTGCATTAAAATTTTATTTAATTAAAATAAATTCAGAATCAAAATGATTCAGAAAATTTCCAACTCATATCTACCTTTCAGGTACTCCTCTCCCACAAACTGTAGTGCTAAAATACAGCAAAATACAGCATGTAGTATTTTTTTAAGAAAGTAAAAAATATTGCAAAAATAGATCTGGCTGTTTGTGTTTCATTGATTTGTATTTTTTGCCCCTTTTCTACCCATAGAAACCTTCAGAAAGGTACTTGCCTTTTCTAATTTGGCTACCTGGCAACAAGATTCCCAAATATCTCAACTATCATTCACAGAAAGGAAATCAGGAGGAAGATTTTACCCTCTGTATCAACTGGTTAGCCTCAGGATGGCAGAAAAATGCTAATTTGCCACCTAGAAAACTCTGTCTAAAATCTGCCATCTAGTGTGGCTTTGCAAAATTCTGTAACTATTATTAGACATGTTAATTCTATATTTACCATTAGGGTTTCCTTTATGGATACTGGGTTTGAAAATTTTAATTATCAAACAAAAATTATCAAAAGTAGCATTGAATTTGGTTTCCCATTTGATTTTAATCAGGATATATATATGTTATATTTATGTATATATATATATGTATATATATATAGAGAGAGAGAGAGAGAAAGAAAGAGGTGCTAGCTAGCTAGATATAATATGTTGATGTGAAAACTGAGCTTTTGATCAGCATGCTAAGATGGCATTGGAAACCTTTAAATATAAAAACTACCTCATAATGGATTTATGCAATTGGTAATAAAAAACATAGTCCCCATTGTTTATCCTTATTATTGGTAAATGTCACTCTTGAAAGGAAGGGATGAGTAGGAAGTTATCATTTGTTGGGTATAGTCTATGTGCCCGACTCTTTATCTACTTTAATCTCATTTAAACCTCATCCTTCAGTCTTCGAGTTAAAATATTACAACCCCAACCAATGTCACCCCAATAAATTCAATAAGTAAAAAAAATTATTATAACCCCCATTTTACATATAACAAAATTGAGACCTAAAAGATGAAGTAATTTGCTTTATATCATAGGTGGTTAGTAAAAGTGCCAAATTTTTACCCGTCTATTGGCTCCAAAGCTCATGCTTTTTCATCTACTCCATAAAGCCTATTACACTTTTTGAAATGTTGGATATAGTGTACAAACCACCACTATGAAATTCCCTTTTTCATTTCTGACATTGGTAATTCGTGTGTTCTCTCTTTTTTCTTTCTCTATCTGGCTAGAGGTTTACTAATGTTCACAAAATATTGTGCCTTTTTTCTTTCTTTTTAATTTTTATTTATTGATTTTAGAGAAGGGAGAAAGGAGAGAAACAGAGAAACATCTACTGTTGTTCCACTTATTGATGTACTCATTGATTAATTCTTTTTTTTTTTTTTTCAAATCCTCATCCAAGGACATTTTTTTCATTGCTTTTTAGACAGAGAGAAACATCAATGTGAGAGAGAAGCGTCGATGGGTTGTTTCTTGTACACCCCCAGACCAGGGATCATAAACACTCAGACCAGGGACTGAACCAGCAGCCTAAGCATTTATCCTGCTCGAGGATCTAATCCCCAACCTTGGCATATTGGGACAACATTCTAATCAACTGAGCTATGTGGCCAGGACTTGTGACGCTTTTCTTGCTTGCACTTTTTCTTTAGTTCTTCTTGTGGGCTTACTCTGATGATGCCATATTGTGAGCAACCTGATGGAAAGTCCCACAAAACAGGGAACTGAGGGTGGCCTCCGGCAAGCAGCCAGTGAAGAACTGAGGCCCTCAACCTAAAAGCCTGGAAACACTGAATCCTGCCAACAACAAGAGGGAGCTTGGAAGCAGATCTTTTTTCATTTAATCAGATCACAGCCCTGGCTGACCTTTGACTGCAGCCTTGTGAGAGACCCCGAAAACATAGAACCTAGCTAAACCATGCTGAGATTGCTAACACACAAACTATGAGATAATACATGTTGGTTGTTTTAATCCACTAATTCTGGGGGTCATTTGTTACACAATAACATATAACTCAAACACCCACTTTATCCCTGGTAATTTTTTTTCTCTGAAGTTTACTTTTTACATTAAATTAGCAACTCTAGCTTTTTTCTTTTTTTACTAGTACTTAGTTTTTTCCCTATCCTTTACATTTCAACATACCAATATCATTATAGTTGAAGTAAGTTTCTAGTAGATAGCATATAATTGGGTCATATTTTTAAAATCTGATCTGACAATCTCTATCCTTTAATTGGCCTGTCCAAGCATTTACAGTCATATGATTTTTGGTATTTAAATTTTAATTCCCTATCATCATTTTATTATGTTATCCGTGTTTCCTATATTTTTCATTCTTTTATCCCTTTCTTACTTTCTTTTGGGGAAAGAGAACAGTTTTTGGTATTCCATTTTAATTTATTAATTGCATTTTTAGCTGTCACTTTATACAGTTTTACTGTATAATCTCTGGTGTACCAGAGGTTATGATGTATATGCTTTTCACAGTTTGCTTAGAATCAATATTTTACCATTGCAAATGGACTGCCATGTAGGTCCCTTTACTCTTCCTCCTTTGTGTTATAATTGTGTTACATATTACATCTATTCATCAAACTCAGTAAGACAATGTAATAATTTTTGCTTTCAAGCATCAAAGATTTTAAGATGTCAAGATGAAAAGAATCATCTGTTTTATTTACTAACGTATGTACAGCTTATATTATTCTTCCTCTTCCTTTCTGATGTGTTTAGTTTTTGTCTGGTGTTATTTCCCTTATGTTTGAACATCTTTTCACAAGTTTTTAGAGCAGGGTGTTTGGGGGTTTTTTTGCCACAAGTCTTCTTATTTTCCTTTTATCTATGTCTTTATCTCTTTTCCTGAATGATGTTTTTACTTGATATAGAATTCTGAGTTGAACATCTACTACTACATGAAATAGCCAATAATGTTAATGTTTTTTCTAAACCCAATCCTACCTCTTTAATTGTATGGAACATGAAACTATGATACAAACTCTCATGTTGTGGAGTATTGTGGAGATTTAATTTTTCCTTATTACCAAAGTAATATGTGTGGAATTCAGAGTTTTTGAAAAATAAAGAAAAACACACACACACACAAAAAAAAGAAAAGAAAAACACAAATTTTAAACAAAACATAAATCTCTGTAATCCCCACATATAAAAAGAATCATTGTCAATTTTGCAAGTATATATACATTTTAAATAAATATGGAAGCATATAATGGATATGGTTTTGATACTTTTTCATTAACATAGTAATATACTGGCCAGTGTTTTCTATGGCAATAAATATTGTATACTACAGCGAGGTATTTAATGGAAGCATTAAATCCTAGAATTTATTTTGTCACAACAACACTATGAACATTTAATGTTTCAATATTTTAGCTATCAAAATAATGGTAGGATAAGGTCTCATACACATATACTGACTTAAAGGCAATGCACATTTTTAAGGATTTTGACATATATACAAATTGCCTTCTAGAAAAGATATTTGGAATGTGAATTGATACTTATCATTAGGTAGTTTTTCCTGTTTTATTTTTATTTGATCTTACTTATTTATTAAGGAAAGGTTATTTATTAAAGAAGAGTTTATTGATCAAAAAGGCACCAATCCAGAAGATGGGAGACTTAATAGTGCCCCAAATCCATCTTGCTCACTGGACTAGGTTAAGGGGCTTTAAGGAGCTGGGGGAACAGGTATGTAGGAGTGCTGGTGGGGAAAGTTTTAACTGGAGGACCTTGGAACTTGGCCATTTATGGTAAAGGGGCATCAACACCGGAATGTTCTGGACAACAGACCCTTGGGCTTCTGAAACTGTTTATGTTCCTGTTCTGTCCTGGTCCTTTGGTTCCACTGCAAGGGTAGGGGTGGGGTGATGACTTTGGTTCCAGGGCAGCCAAAGGCCCAACTTCTCTCCTCTGTGTGTGCTTTGGCTGCATGACTCGTGGTCCTGGGCTGATGTCTCCAGTAATAGGCAGCGATTAACAACTGTAGATCTCCCCGACAAGTACAGAGCGTGTTGTGCTAAGATCATGGCATGGCAGAGGCTGAACACCAAAAGGCATCCTCCTGTGTTTATTTTTATTTTTAATTAATAAAATACAAAAATGTTGCAAGACTAGAACAAAGAACTCCCACATATATATCCTTTTCTTAGATTTACCATTTTTGAACTTTTGCTGCACTTGCCTCATCCCTCTTCCTCTCTCCCTCTCTTCTAGAGTGCACACACACTCAAACACACAGGCATGTTGTTTATACTTTTTGAACTATTTGAGGCTGGGTGCACTCATGATGTTTCCTTTGCCCTGAAAACTTGAGTATGTATTTCATAAGAGAAAAAGAATATTGTCTCATATAACTATAGTACTTAGATCAAATTTAGGAAATTTAATATTGATAAAATACTTTATAGTCCATATTCCAATTTTGTCTACTCTGCAGTCTATATTCCAATTTCTTTAAGTGTCCTAATAATGCTCATTATAGTATTTGGCTATCTATGAGTCCAGAACCACATAATGCATTTACTTGTCATACCTTTTAATCTTCCTTTCATTTGGAACAATTTTTTAGTCTTTTATGACATTAGCATTTTTGCAGAATACGGGCCAATGATTTTATAGAATCTTCCTCAGTTTGAGCTTTTATGATATCCTTCAATAGTTTAAATGGTAAGTCTAGATCTAAAACAGAAAAATAAAGCTGAAATAGCATCAAACATAGATAACAGCTTTCATCAGGAAACATTCTTTTGTAGAAAAAATGGTGCTGAAAAAGGATTACTCAATATGAAAATAACAAGAGATCCAGAAGACTAAGCAAGACAGCCGCTAGATAATTAATCCTCTTATTTTAAGTATGGCTAATGAAATTAGGTCAACAGAAACAGTTTTGTCAGCAGTGAGGTGGGAGGCTCTTGCCTTCTCAGTGGTATCACAGGCATTTCTGCCTCCTCAGAGGTATCACTGATGCTGGCAAAGCCATATCTACCTTGTATGCAACTACGAATAGCATCTGCACAATTCAGGGCACAAGGCAGGCACTCAATGAATCCCCATTTTCTGAGTTAGTGAGCAACAAGGACTACCCAGAGTTTGCATCTTAAGTTTCATGGTTATTTTATTTTGTTGTCTGTTGCTGTTAAATAACAGGAAGCTAGAGCAAGGGAAATAAAAGATATTCTGCCTTCTCTCGCAAATCTGCAGCTAATTTTCGTTCACTTGACTTGTGGGGTAGACCTATTAACTAGAGACCTTATGAAAAGGTGGCCTTATCAGACATTATGCTACCTGTAGGAGATGGGGTGGGGTGGGGAAGCAGGCTCTCTTCTGCAGTCTCAATAGGGACAGTCTTTGGAAAAACTAATTTCCAAACGGGAGGACTCAAGATGTAGAACTCAGGTGACAGCAGCTGAAATTCAGCCAAGCAAGAGATGAATGGAGGATATTTGGCAAAAGACCTGGAAAACATTAAGAGGGGCACAGGAAAATGGAAGTAAAGCAAGGTGTCAGTCTTTTTTACTATAACTGTTGACAGGGAGAAAATTTTGAATCCTGAGATGTTCTAAATAAATTATAGTGTCTGGATAGGGAGAGAAAGAGACCAAACTGTTAGTCTGTTAATGGTTGCTGACCAAATAACAAGATTGCTGTTATTCTTGTTTTGCCTGTTAGAACTTCAGATTGATTTCTAGGTGGCTACTTTCACAAATTACTTTAGCTAGATCCCCTCTAACTCCAGGAGCGCCCCTGCCCCCCATCCCACTCCTTGTTTACCTGAAGGCTTTGCAGATTGCTTCCTCCAACCAGTTTACAGGAGTGAACATTTGTTTATTCCCACTTGGTTCCCAGACCTGGCCCCTCTTCACCTTCTACCACCCCTTTGCCTATAATTTATGTAAATTATTCCAGACTACTTCTTTCTTCTTCTTTTCCTTTACTTAATGTATGAAGAAAAAGTCTGCAAAATTCTGGGATGGACATGCTTTCTTTTTTACCTAGCCATGGTGCTGTTAGTTTAGACATGGAATTTAAGTCTCAAGACCAGTCTTCTTTTTGGCTAACATTTTTGGCTCAATAAAACCTTATTTAAAAAATTCCTTCAGTTGCAAAAGTTAAAGATTTTTAGTTTAACACTGGAAAAATTAGCTCTAATAGTGGAAATATTGTGGGTTCAAGCAGAATTTTTTTCTGCACATTAATGTTTGAAAACAATGAAAGAAAAAAATCTTATACTGCAGGAAAACCTTAAGAAAAAGCTGAAAATCCTACAGAAGTTCCCCTTTTGGTGAAAAAAACGTGGCTGGGTTAGAAAGTGCAAAAGCCTACTACAGTTTCCCACAATGTTAAATTACTTTAGGAAGCTGTGTGTGAAGGTGAAAAATTGTGAAGTCGTTTTTTAGGTGTTAAAATTTGATAGAGAATGCTATCCCCCAGATAGGATTTTGATTTTTGATAAAATTTGTTTGTAATGCCTTCAAGAACTTACCTTGTCTCAGGAGGGAATAGACCTGCCAGAGATTCACGAGGGTGCTAGCGGCACTCTCTCTAAGAATTCTTACTGTACAAGCAGCAGAACTGTTAATATTTTCTGGATGTAAAGTTTTGGAATAGTTAGTGCTCTACATAGGGTTTTTTTTATGGTTTTATTTATTTATTTTTAGACAGGGGAAGGCAGGAAGAAAGAAAGGGAGAGAAATATCATTGTGAGTGATCAGTTACCTCTCCTCCGGGATCCATCTGTAGCACAGGCAAGTGCCCTGACCCGACACCAAACGGACGTTTTGCTTGCCTGAACATCGCCTAACCGAGCCACAGGGGTCAGGGCCCTTCTGCATAAGTTTTAAGTGGTATACTCCAATCCAATTTACTCCAAAAGTCCGTAATTGCTCAGAACTTGAGGATATTTTTAAGGACCATATATTTGGAATTATTGCAGAAACGCCTGCAGCAGAAAGATAATCTACCCTTTTATATTTTACTAAAATTAAGACACCCCCCACCCCACCTCTGGATCCCCGAGATAAGGCTATTTCTGTTGTTTTTTAGGTAGAGTTAGGCACACAGACTCAGAAGTCCAAGTGCTCCGGGGAAAGAACTGAGGGACGGGGAGCGTCTTTAGGACCCTGGGAGGAGACTGCAGACGGCCGCAGGGTGGAGGAAGTGCGGGAAACTCGCCGGCAGAGTTAAATGAAGACCCAGAGTGGCAGAGCCACACCCATGGCCTGCGCGTCCTTCTGCTCCTGGGTGTTCTTGCTGTCCCTTCACTTTTGACTCTGGGATCTCCCCACACTTCTTCCCCGCCAAGTCTGACGGTGTCGACCCTGAACTGGCTTTGTCTGGGCAGCCCAGGCTGGGACACCCCGCAGCAGCAGCTCTGGACCCCTCTTCTAGGTCAGATGCCCCTAGGAAGGAAAGGATGCCCCAAGGAGTAGACTTACTGTAAAAAGACGAGAGTTAAGGACAATTTAATCTTTCTTACCTTTTTTTCTCTCATCTAGTTCTTAAACTTTTTGGTTGCAGGATCTCCTTAACACTCTTGAAAATTGTCTTTGTGGGGCTTTCTTTGAAACTTCGGCCCAGCGGAATGGCTAGCAAGAGGAAGGGTGGCGTGAAGAAGGGCGGTTCTGCCATCAAGAGGTAGTGAAAACACCATGAACATTCTTAAGCGCATCCGTGGAGTGGACTTCAAGAAGTGTGCCCCTCTGGCGCTCAAAGAGATCATGGAAATATGCCATGGAGGAGACAGGGACTCCAGATGTGCACGTTGACACCAGGGTCAACAAAAGCTGAGCCAAAGGACTAAGCAATGTCCCAGCCCTTGCCTGGGTTCGGCTGCGGTCGTCCAGAAAACACAAGGAGGATGAAGGTTCACCACACAAGCTTTGTAGTTGGTTACCTAGGTACGTGTCACCACTTCCAAAAATCTACTGTTAATGGGGATGAGAACTAACTGTTGATAGTAAAGTTGTAAAACTGCAAATAAATAAATAAATAAAAATAAAAGAAGGAAACATTGTCTTTGTGGACATACAGTATTTATCATAGTAGATTCGATTTTAATTTTTATTGATTTTTTAAGAGCGGGGCAGGGAGAGAGAAACATTGTTTGTTGTTCCAGTTATTTTATGCATTCATTGGTTGATTCTTGTATGTGCTTTGATTAGGGATCAAACCCATAACCTTGGTGTGTTGGGATGACAGCTCTAACAAACTGAGCTACATGGCCAGCTCATATTAGATTTTAAGAAAAAAAATTGTAAACACACTAATACAGAAGCAAATATTCCATTAGCCTTCAGAGCAATGGTGAAATCAATCCTAATTGTTTCTTTAGAAAATTGCACTGTGAATGAGAATGAATGACATGACAGAGAAAAGGGCAAATATAATCTTAGTGTTATTATAAAAATTGTTTTAACCTTGCCAATTCCTGTAAAAAACTTCAAGAGCCACCACTCAAAAAAAAAAAAAGTCATCTCAGTTTAGAAATTGTTCACTTCCTTGAACAATTTAGATGGGAGCCCTGTGGAAACTAGATCAGGATCTAGGCTGCTGGTGCTATCTAGACAGTAACCTGCGGAATTTACAAGGCGTGCTCTGGAATGTTATTCTTATCTCTCCTTGATGGCATATGCCCTTTAGTCTGGAGAGAATTCCTTTGCAAAAAAAAGAACAGGTCATACCAAGTAACTAAATATCAATTGTTGAGACGGATAAGCTTCAATTTAAAGAAAAAAAAAAAAACCCCTACATTCCTGAAAAGGTGTCAGAATATCAATAGACGTTTCACAAGCTAAGAACTTGCAGAGAACAATCATTAAAATCCATTAGCAACAGAAGAGGAAGTTAGAATGAGCAAAACATCAAGCTCAGGAAAATCTGACAGTACATCAAGGGTCTCCAAAAAGAGAGGAAAGAATCTCTTAATTATAAAAGTGATGATGCTAAAATTTTGAATAATTGTTTTGTGCAGGTCAACTCTTAAACTAAGGAAAAAAGTAATAGGAAAGAAATTGTATTTTCTGAATTAGACAATGGAGATCCAGGTGATCACCAAAGTGAGAAAGTGAAAGGGAAAATAGTTCCATCAGTTATCTCTAGCTGTGTAGTAAACAACCCCGAAACCTAGTGGTTTCTTTCTTTCCTGATTATCTGGGCTGAGTAACAGTTCATCTGCTGGTTTTGCCTGGGGTCACACTTGCAGCTGCATTCATCTGTGAGGTGGCTGGGCTGGAATGTCAAGGTGGCCCCACTTACATGTCTGGCAGTTGGTGCTGGCCGTTCATTGGAAGCCTTAGTTTTTTGATAGGTGACCTCCTATTCTCAGGGTAGCATCATAAAAGGATGAAAGCAGAAACTGTGGTTTCTCTTAAGACCTGATTTTGGAATCACATAACATCTCTTCTGCCACATTCTACTGATAAAAGCAAGTCATAAAATCAGTCCAGCCCTGACTGGTATGGCTCAGTTGATTGGGACTTGTTCAGCAGGGCGAAAGATTGCTATTTCAATTCCCTGTCAGGGCATATGCCTGCGTTTGGGGTTCAGGTTTGGTTTCTGCCTCACATCAATGTTTTGTTCCCCCTCTTTCTCTCTTCCCCTCTCTCTAAAAGTAAATAAGTAAAATCTTTAAAAAATATGTCAACCAAGATTCAAAAGTGAGGGAATAGACAACCTCGTGATGGGAAAAAGTCATATTGTATAGAATCATGGGAGGAATTTGTGACCATGTTTTGCAATTTATCACAAGAGGAAATGAAATGGATATGACAAAGGCCCAAGCTATATTAACATTAGTTCAAGCAGAGAAACCATTTACAACTGTTAGCTGAGTGATGAAATGTCAATTATGCATGGTTGGAAGAGAATCCTAGGAAGGTGAAACTGGATACTTGTTTTTTGTAGTCACTGTAAGTCCCCCAAAAGTGTATTATAAAGGTTCAAGCTGAAAATTGAACTCATTGATTAACAGAATGCCTACTGGAAGAGCTTGAGCACAAAAGTAAGATTAGGAGCAGTCAGCAAAGGAAAGGGAATATTAAAATCAGTGAACTCAATAAAATAGAGGTAAACTACAGAAAATAAAAATGTAATGCAACATTTTGTTCTGCACAAGAATGCCCCTGATAATTGGATCTTTCTTTGTAATATGAAAGAGCAGTTGCTAGAGAGATGAAGCAAGCCAACTTTGCGAGACAGAAATTAATAGAGGAACAAAAGAAAAAGTTGGTAATATTCTGAAAACCAGGAGTTATTCAAGCAACTTCAAGAAGGACATTTTGTGATCTCTTTCCAACTAATACATCAATCTTATTTCTTTTTAAAAATTGGCTTTATTTAATTAATTATTTTTTATTGTATTTTTCCCATTACCTCAATATCATTTCTAAGATTCCAAGTGCTTTGTATCTTATTGTAATCAGAACTTTATAAAAAAAACAATACAATATCAAATGATCCCTTCAATGAAGAGTTTTTTTTAATTTCATGCCTGAGGGTAGATAAGTATATTACTCCTCAATAATGAAGGATGGCCTGTGAGATTACAGGTACTCTGACCATTAGTGGAAGAGATGTGCTTAGGCTGGAACCCTTATGCATATTTAATCAATATCCACCTAAATTCCTCCCCATCACCAGAATAAAAGGCTTGCTTCACAGTGGTATAAATCCCAATTCTTTTTAGCACTATCACAAAGTTCACCACCAGAAGTACTTCTACCTCATCCTGGTCAGTTTGGACCACCTTACCATTTCACAGATGTAAACGTTTTCTTCCACACCTTACTCCTAGAAGAACTCCACCTCAGGCCTGAGAGAAGAAAGCCCACCTAAAATAATGGACTTGTTTCATGAATATTAAATTTGTAAACATTGACCTCTACCTTTTATCTTTAGAAATATGTTTTTGTTAATCATAAATAATGCTGCTCTTAATATGTGTTTTGATACTTATATGCATGCATTTCTGTTGAACATGTCATGTATCTAGGAGAGAAATTGCTGAGTCACAGGGTATGCATACGTTCAAAGTTAGCTGATAATGTGTCAGTTTTCCAAAGTGGTAGTAAATATCTAAAAGACATATAAACATATAAATAAAAGCAGCCTCTTTGTCTTTTATTTAAGATGAACTTGTTGAAGATACCGAGGCAATTTTTTTTTGGAAAATAAGAATTACCCTACAAAAAAACACAGGTATAGTATATACATGCATCAAAAAAAACAGTAGAATTTGTTTTGATTCTGATCAGGACAAGGTCACAATAATTTCTCCACCAAATAGACCATTTCCTTTCTATATTTCACACCAGAGCCCTATATCCTAGTACATTTCAATAGAAGTTGAATGAGTTAATAGATTTTCTCTCTATAGATTGGTTCAAATGGCACACCAATGCAGTGGAAATTATATGGCATTTATGGTTAGATATGTGATAAGGTAGACTTATTACTTAGATGATTTTTTCTTGGGTCTATAATGTAAGCTAATACACCTCTTTCCTCTGGCTTATAGCAGATTACAGCAGTTGATTAACACATGTATGGCATTATCATATGCTGTCGTAAATGAACCTGCTGCTTTCCTTATTGACCTGAAGTGATCTCAGAAAACTTAGGTGAGAAAATATTTTTAAAATCATCCCTTTTTTACTTTAAATATTTTAATACTGTCTTTGCCAGCCACTAAGTGTATAAAATATGGTTGGGGAAGCTAAAAAAATTACTTATGCTGATAAAATTATTGTAGTGGAGTATTGCATTTCATTCTGAGTTGCTGACAACCTTGGTTTAAAAAACGAATTGAGTAAAGGAAACGAGTTAAAAAGAGAAAACCCTTTCATCTACTGAAACTCCTAAGGGTCAGTAGGACCCAAAGGAAAAGGAGCTCTGTTTCCTATCCATTTGTTTTTGCCTTCAAGTTTTCCCCTTTTTTAGTACATCAAAATTTTTTATGGAAAAATCAGGGGACAGTTCAAAAGTTACATTCTTTATTTTTTTAAAGATTTTATTTATTTATTTTTATAGAGAGGGGAAGGGAGGGAGAAAGAGAGGGAGAGAAACATCAATGTGTGGTTACCTTTCAAGTGCCCCCGATGGGACTTCGACTGCAACCCAGGCATGCGCCATGACTGGGAATCGAACTGGTAACTCTTTGGTTTGCAGGCCTGCGCTCAATCCACTGAGCCACACCAGCCAGGGCAGAAGTTCTACTCTTTGTTTATCAAGTTAAATTAACCTGGGTGGTTCATTTGTAAAAAGGTGGGTAAGAAAGTTGATATAACAATATATAAAAATTAACATGGTAAATGTTTGAAAAGCCTTTTAATTAAAATCTAAGAGAAAAGTGCAAAAGCTATAATGATACAGCTTGATGAATTTTCACAGTTGTTACCACCAAGGTAAAAAAAATTAGCGCATAACCAGCATACCAGAGGTTCCCCACTTCCTCCCTCCCACTTGCTCTATCCCCTTTCTCCTCCTTAAAGGCAGCCATTTTTGTGATTTCTAACACCATGGAATAGTTCTATTTTTGACTGTTATATAAACAGAATCACAAATAACTCTGAATACATTTTTTGGGGGGGTCTGGCTTCTTTCATTTAACACTGTATATGTGAGATTTAGCCATTATGTTTGGGTAGCAGTACCTCATTTATTTTCATTGGTGTATAGTTTTCTGTTGTATGACTATACCAGCATTTCTATCTCCATTCTACTGTTGATGGATATTTGGGTTGTTTCCGGTTTGGGATTTCGTAAGTAATGGTGCTATAAACCTCCCTCTACATGTCTTTGGTGCACGTGCCTATGTATTTCTGTGGTGTTTATGTTTTTCCACATCATCACCATCATTTGTTTCTGTCAGTGTTTTTATTCTTAGCCTTTTTATGGGTATGTAAGAGTATCTCATTGTGGCTTGACTGTATGCTCAGTGAGTGCAAAGCCACATCTCTCCTATTCGTGGCTGTGTCACTACCCAGTATCTGTTCATAAAACAGTACAAGTGGCAATAATAATGGATGATAATAAATAATAAAAGTGGATTGACTGGGACTGTTAAGTACTCAGAAGTTAGTAACTTCAGCCTATGATTGTGGTTTTATTAGTTAAAAGAATGCACATTTAGTTTTTTTATGTTATGATTTGGGTGTTATAAATCATTTACAACATTTTTCTTGGTGAGAAAAACAAACTTCCTCATCAGTTCCTTCAGCACCTCACCCTCCCACATGAACACATGTACAAATGTAAGGCAATGGCCCAGGGAGAACTAGAAGCCCTAGGGAAAATATGATGTATCTCTCCAAAGCTTAAATTTTATTCAAATATTCAAACATTAAATAATCTAACTGGTATGTAATTTTAGGTATTAGTCTTATATTAAAACAAATAGATAAAATGGTATCTAAACTCACTGAATGAGTATTTAGCTTACACAGGAGGCTTGAGTCACTTCAAAGTCTATTCCCATACCTGTGACCACCACACTGTTTTTGGCTATTGTGACTCTTTTAGTAGAAAGGGCTGAAAAGTTTGATATTGATGGGGAATTAATGAAGTGTTTCAATTGGTTGGAATCATGATCTGATTTTTACTTTAGGAGGACAATTTTGGCTTGCAGTACAGAAGATAGGTTGGAGCAGGAAAGGTGGATAGAGAATGCATTGGAGGTAGGGAGATCAATAGGTATATTAAAAAAAATTGTTTATGCTATTACAGTTGATCCCGCTTTTTCCCCCCTTTCCCCACCTCTACCCCGCTCCACTCTCTTCCCTTTCCCTGTCAATCCTCATTTCGTTGTCTGTGTCCATGTGTTATGCATAAATGTTCTTTGGTTAATCCTTTTGCCATCTTCCATCCAGTCCCCCCTGCTCGTCTCTGGCAGCTGTTAGTCTGTTTCATGTACCTGTGAGTCTATTTCTATTTTGTTCTTTAGTTTATGGTGTTCATTAGATTCCATATATAAGTGAGATCATGTGGCATTTGTCCTTCACTGTCTGGCTTATTTCACTTAGCGTAGTATTCTCCAGATCCATCTGTGCTGTCATAAAGGATAAGAGTTTCTTCCTTTTTTACTGACACATAGTATTCCATTGTAGAAATGTGCCATAGCTTTTTTATCCACTCATCTACTGATGGACACTTAGTCTCTTTCCAGATCTTCACTGTTATAAATAGTGCTGCTATGAACATAGGAGTGCATATATATTTTTTTGTATTGCTGTTTCAGGGTTGTTAGGCTATTTCTAGAAGTGGAAATATTGGGTCAAAAGATAGTTCCATTTTTAATTTTTTGAGGATACTCCATATTGTTTTCCACTGTGGCTGTACAAGTCTGCATTCCCACCAACAGTGCACGAAGGTTCCCTTTTCTCCACTTCCTTGCCAATGCTTGTTTGTTGATTTATTGATGACAGTCATTCTGACAGGTGTGAGGTGATACCTCATTGTGGTTTTAATTTGCATCTCTCTGATGATTAGTGATGTTGAGCATCTTTTCATATGTCTATTGACCATCTGTATGTCCTCTCTGAAGAAGTGTCCAGGTCCTTTGCCCATTTTGAATTGAACTCTTTGTCTTCTTGGAATTGAATTGTATTAGTTCTTTGTATATTTTGGAGATTAACCCTTTACCAAATGTATCATTGGTGAAAATAGGTGAATATTATAGTAATCCAGGTGAGAGCTAAATTCAGAACACAGGACACAGAGGAGAATAGGCACAAAAGTATATAATTTCATTAATACTATCATATGCACTGTGACTCTTTAAAACATCATCTAACTATTTAGTTATTGATTGGTTTGTATTTATATAAATAATATACATATGTGATAAGAATAAATACAAACAATGATTACTAGTATTATTTCTTTATATTTGCAAAGGTCATATGGACTTCAGTAGATTCAAAATTAGATTATATTATTTGGTAGATATCAATTTGCTGTATTATACATATTTTAAGAAATTTACAATTATTGTCTCTGTGGTGATCTAAATAATAGTTCACATAACATATAAGCTTTAAGCAGAATCTATGTATCCATTATACATCTTCCACCTTATTGCAGTTGTAGCTTTTAATTGGGAATAAATAAATTAATCAACTATATGGCTAAAATATTATTGTAATCTATAATATAGAGGTATTTTGATATATTAGGGACACAACAGTGCTCTGTGCCATGAATCCAATTGATTTTCTAATGGGCTCACTTTAATTTCCAAAACTGTGAAGTGCTTCATAGATTCACAGAATGCTTTCCAGTTTTTGAAGGTTTTTTGACATTTTACATGATCTTCTTTGATTTTTAAAAATGCTTGGAGAAGTCAGCAAGGCTATGTCTGTCTTATTTTTTAGGTTTGGCCCTAGATGAGTAGCTCAGTTGGTTAGAGCATTGTCCAATATGCCGACGTTGTTGGTTGGATCTCCGGTGTGGGTACATACAAGAATCAACCAATAAGTGTATAAATAAGTGGAAAAACAAATTGATGTTTCTCTGTCTCAATCTCTCCCCCTTCCTCTTTCTCTCTAAAATTAATAAGTAAAGTAAAACTGATGGGGTAGTGAACAACACAGTGTACAGATCATGTGTTTAGAATCATGCACCTGAAAACTGTATAATTTTGTTAACCATTGTCACCCCAATAAATTCAATAAAAAGGAAAAAAAGAAAAACCCTGAGACTTGATCTGCTGTTTTGGACAAATGTTGTTTGTGCATTATCATGCATGTGCAAATTGTGGAGAGACTGGAATTCTTATTCTGGTGTACCAAGGACCTTGGTTTTTAGCAGCTGACATATTTCTTAATTTCTATACTTCAGTTTTCATGAGTGTAACAGGGAGATAATACCTAGTCATTGAATGAGTACAAGGATTAATTAATATATGTGAAGCTCTTAAAATAGTGTAAAGCTCACAGTAAGCCCTAAATAAATGTTAAATTATATGTTTATTGTTTTAGCATATCCAATTGACTTGTAAGGAGGGTTTGGATCCTCACAGTGTACACTTTTGGAAAATTCCCAGTTGGGGGGGTACATGTTAGGCAAATTTCAGAGGTATATGTGGGTGGGTAGTATAGCTTTAAATCTTGTTTAGAATTTAATAACTAAAGAATGGTAGTGGTCCAGTAATCCCATCAGTCTTACTTAACCACATTTCATTTGTCCTGGAAATGCTCCTTCTAGCAAGACTTATCTTCAAGGGTGTGGTAAGTGGGTTTGAGGTATTTTAAAAAGCAGAAATTGGTGGATTGTATTAGAAAAACCCAGCATACTAGACATCCAGTGTGCTCAGTAGTGTAACGATCTAGTCTTCCTTAGCTGAGAAGACGTTAGGGGGAAAACCACAAGAGACCCAGCTGGGAGCTCTGCCTTTGCCAGTACAAATGCTGAAGGTTTGTGTGGTTCCTTTTGACACCTTGGAAGGCAGAGTTACAGCAACAAGTTGTGGCAAGCTAACTTATGGTCTTAGGGTTCCGGAGGCACCTGCACTTCCTGTTACAATTCAGGCTAAATTGCTGTCATCTCTAGGTTTTTGGAGACCCCTAGCCCGGATTTTTAGGGGCTACCCTCAGGCGTCCCCAGGTCAAGTACACATCTGCTTAGGGCGGGGCGTACTTCATATTAGGTGCCTGAAATACGAAGGTATCACTACACAAGGCCAATAACATGGCCTCTTGCTTGAGTTACCTGTTAAAAAGTTAGCAGGTGGACACCCTTCAACCACTGGGGATCTCCCATTGTTGTTAAGAGCCTCAGAAGCCCTGGCCATAAGTCGCTTTCATTGCTGATCAGGACGGAACCCAGACGCCCAAGCGAAAATCGACTGGGCATTCCGAGGCCCCTCCTATGGCAACGCTACTTAGACGTCCGCGCGCCGGAGGGCGCCCTAGGCCAGCCTCGGAGCCCAGGAGGACGTGCGGCGCGTGGACTCCATCACGTTCAGTTCTGCGGGTACACGGTCGGCACTTCCGGGCAAGATTCTGTGCACCTGTTCCTTCCTCTGCTTAAGTGTCTCCCTTCTGGGAAAAAGTACATGAGAAGAAGATATGCGATAGCGAACCTAGGCTAAGAACACCGCAGAAGATTAAGCCCAAAGTGAGAAGGTCCTAGGCACCTTTAAGCTGTTTAGAAGTTCACGTGACCGACTAAGCATTAAGCCCAGCGCTCACGTGACGGCGCGCGCGCCCTCGCGCTGGGGTATCCGGCAAGCATTGTGCGCGCACCTTCCCTGCTGCCTCCCTTCCCCTCCACGGGAGGGTGAGGATCGGCGGAGGAATCGGCGTCTGGAGCCGGGTGCGCGTGCGCAGCAAGCAGCTGTCACCCAGTGCGGAACAAGTCTCCCAAATTTCTGAAATCTCTGTGGTCCCGAGGCCACCGTCTTCCTTTTCCTTTTCCTCCTCAGGGTCGGGTCCTCGTCCCACCCTCGTGCCAGGTAACCGGTTTTCGGGAGTCCGGGCTATGGGGGTGGTAGGGGGAGGGCCCGGTCGGTCTTCTCGGCACAGCCCCACTCCGCACGGGGCAGGAGGGGTTGCCGGCGTCCGGGAGAGTGGAGACGCCGGACCTGAGACTATCGGTCCGCGGCCGCAGTGACTGTCAGGGAGGGGAGAGAACGGCCGGCTGTGGTCTCAGGGCAGGGAGACGGGAGCCAGCGACAGACTGCTCCGGTCCTCACGGGGGTTCGGTGCCGCTCTAGTCGTTCTCTTAGGGGCCGGAGTCGGGTCGCGCTCTTTGGGGCAGAGGAGCGCGCGGGTGGTCCAGAGATGCTGACTCCTTTCCTTTCCCCTTCCGTCTGGGTCTGCGGCGGACTCCGGGAAGCAGGGCCTGCTGAGTCCCCTCGGTACTGCCTCTTCCCTGGAACTGTTACCACCGCAGGGTGAGGGTGGGGGCTTCTCTTCAGAGAACCCAATCGCAGGTAGCCTTCGTGTTGTCCTTTTGATTTTTCCCGCATGGGGCCATTTCTACAGTGCCCGAAACCACGATGCGGTGTAGACAGTGAGTGCTTAATAAATAGGAGTTGGATCGGGTCGCGTGGAATGCCAGGCACGGGAGGTGGCATGGGGGTGCGGATGTGGAGGGAGGGACTCAGGCCAGGCAGGCTGGGTCTCCTGGCTCGAGCTTGGGTTTTTCGTCGGGGCTCAGCCAATGAAACCTGCAGGGCTTGATTCGGATGCTTTCCGGGTGAACTCGGAGGCAGTCTCCCCCAGAGCTGCACAGTGCACGTCTGCAGCGGCTGGCTTTGGTTGTGGGCGATGCTTGGGAGGGGTTTTGTCTGGTTCCTCCTCCGAGAGAAGGGAGGGCAAACTTTTTTTTAGCACTTGGTTGATTACCACCGGCGTGAATTTTGAAGCACTGCTTCGGAAATGTAGGTTGGAAGTTGCAGTTGATCCACCCTTATTGCGGTGAAAGTTTCTGGTAGCCTCTGTCCACATAGTTTCGGACCAAACTTTGCCCTATTTCATCCAGTTAAATTTGCAATATTTTTTTATTTTTAACTTCGGGAAAGTCGACTTCACTGTTTCTATGGCAATGGTTACCATCGTAATTTGGAAGTGTTGTGCTTGAAAATTAGTGGCTTTCTTTTTTAAAAATAATTAAAAAAAACTTTAATTGTATTTTTTTTATTACCATTTGACCCCCTTCCACCCTCCTCCCCCTTCAATCACCACACTTGTCCTTGTTCGTAAGCCCTGTTTCCTTTTTGCTCATACCTCCACTCCCTAACCGCCCCCCACCAAGTGGCTTTAATCCTTAAAGGGCCATTTTTATTTTGTAGCACTCAGTTCTCCTTTAAGATCATTACTCCTGTTCTCCTACCTAGTCAGTCCCCTCCCCCCCATCTCCGCCCATGTGTTTTATTTTATTGATTTTAGCGAGGGAGGGCCAGAGGGAGGGAGGGAGGGAGAGGGGGAGGTAGAAGGTGGGGAGGAAAGGGGAGTGGAAAGGGGAGGGGTAGGGAGAAAAAAAACAAACTTGGGTTCGTTGTTGCACTTACTTATGCATTCGTTAGTTAATTCTTGAATGTGCCCTGGCTTGGGATGGAACCAGAAACTTTGGAATATAGGGATGACACTCTAGCCAACTGAGCTATGAGGCTAGGGCTCCCCCACACTTTGCTTTGCAATGTATTACATGGGGGTTTAGGATTTTTAGGCTCTTTTTCCCAGTTTAAGGTGTTATGAAAAGTTTGTACATAATCTTTACAGCATCCCCATGAACTTGGTAATTACAGTGCAATTTAAATTGGAGGTGTTTCACATCAACAGATTTTAATTGGTTGCTTTTTTAAAATTAAAAATATACATTTTAAACATTGCACATCCACAAATGCTTTCAAAAAGCATTCCCATTCCTATTCTATGAAAATGAAGGTTTTAATAAGTTGAACTGGTACTTAACCTTTTTTAGATTTTTTAGAAATTTAGAGAGGGTGGGGAAGGCAGGAAGAGAGGAAGTGGCTAGAAAAACATCCAACAGTTGCGTCTCATGCGCCCCCTACTTACCTCCTACTGGGGACCTGGCCTGCAGTTCTGGCAAGTACCTTGACTGGGAATGGAACCAGCAACCTTTCAGTTTGCAGGCTGGCACTCAGTCCACAGAGACATACCAGCTGGGGCAGGTACTTAATTTTTTAAAAAGTTTTTAAAGATTTAAATTTCCATTTAAGTATGAAAATATGCTATATTGAGTTTTCCTCTGGACATCTTCTAAATCACCCAGGGCTAGGTTAGGTGCTCCTGGGGTACAATCTCTTTTCTTTTTTTATTGTTTTGTAATTGTGTCTTGACTGGTTCTTCCTTACTACATACAATATTAGAGCCTGAAAACAGGTTCTGGGTGTGTTTTTTTCTTTATTGTATTTCCAGCAGTTTACCATAGTGCCTGAGGTGCTCAAAATATCCTCTTTTTAAAGAATAGCTTTAGTAGGAAACAATTCACATGCCATATAATCTACCTATTTATTTTTTAAGATTTTATTTATTTTTAGAGAAAGGGGAAGGGAGGGAGAAAGAGAGGGAGACAAAAATCAATGTGTGGTTGCCTTCCATGCACCCCTCACTGGAAACCTGCCTTGCAACCCGGGCATGTGCCCTGGACTGGGAATGGAACTGGTGACCCTTTGGCTTGCAGGCCTGCACTCAATCCACTGAGTTACACCGGCCAGGGCTATAATCCACCTTTTTAAAGTGTACAATTTAATGGTATTTGCAACCGTCTCCATAATCAATTTCAGAATATTTTTATTACTTGGAAAAGAAACCCTGTTCCCAGTAGCAGTTTTACCTGTTTCTCTCCAACTCCCTTCCCCCCTAGCCTTAGGCAACTACTAATCTGTTTTCTCTCAATAGATTTGCTTATTCTGGACCTTTTATTTACATGGAATCATATAATATGTGGTGTTTTGTGACTGGATTCTTTCACTTAACATAATGTTGTCAAGGTTCATCTGTGTTGTCCCATAGTATTTCATTATTTTTTATGGTTGAATAATATTCTATTCTGTGACTATGTCACATTTTGTTTATTCAGTCATTAGTTGATGGGCATTTAGCTTGTTCCCACCTTTTGACTATTACGAATAATGCTGCTATGAACATTCATGAACTAGTTTTTGTGTGGGTATATGTTTTCTTTACTCTTGAGTATACGAGGTTTGTCCAGAAGGTATCCAGCCATGTAATATGAAAAATAGAGACATTGGGGAAGACATAAGATATAAGAAACTTTGAACTTAGAACAGTGATGCTTCAGTCCCCTTCAAAGTAGGCACCTTGGGACCTCATACAGTTCTCCCAATCGCCATCAGCTGCCCTGCTGTATATCCCTGAATCTTATCAAAGTTCTGAAATCTCTATCCTTTCAAAGGTGATTTTGGTTTTGGGAAAAGCCAGAATTCACAGGGTACCACATCTGGGCTTTAGGGGAGCTGAGTCACCTGGGTGATTTGATGTTTGGCCAAAAAACTCTGCCTTGTCATGATAGAGCTGCCAATAACCAGTTAGTTCCCCATAGCTGCGGCCTTCTGAATCATCTGAATAGTTTCCACAGAAGAATGTTTAAGCTTATCACAAAATTTGATTCATTGCTTTATTCACATGGTCATTTTGAATGTCATGGCCATGCAGTACACACACTCTCTCAATGGCATCTACTACCTCCACTGACTAGTATGGTGAAGTTGTCATTGTTCATGAATGCACATACCAGTCCCTGGTAACCTTGGCTGCCAGGTTACATTGATGTGGTGCAAACCATTCTTACTATATTAACAATGGCTGGACTTCTTCTGGACAGACCTCAGTATACTCAGTGGTGGAATTTCTGGGTTAAACATTCCCTCCTGAATGAATGAATGAGCAAGGAGGGAATTGTTAGTCTTGAGGGATACTCTCTGTAGGCCTTTGAGTGGTCAACTGACCCTTTCCTGCCCCAATACCAAGTACACTTCTGTAGAGGCCAGAATTCTCTGTATGGGGCTTTGTTCTTCAGGTAGTACTGTGTTTTTCTTGTCTAGATGTCATTAAGATCATCCCTTTCTATTAGTAGCTTTTATACACTTAATGATTATTTCCTTTATATTATTTTTCAAGTTTAATTAGAGACATGGTGATAAAACAGGTATATTTCATACTGTCATCAAACTCAGAGTCTAATGTAGGACTTGTAGTCTTTTAAAATTTATTTTCTTTTAAGAAATAGGAATATCATATCTAATGCTCTTATTACCACCCCCATTTATTTAAAAAATTAAAAAATATGTTTATTGATTTTAGAGACAGAGGGAGGGAGAGAGAGAGAGAGGGAGGGAGGGAGGGAGGGAGGGAGGGAGGGAGAGAAACATCGATGTGAGAGAGAAACATTGATTGGTTGCCTCCCATATGCTCCCCAACTGGGCTTTGAACTTGTAGCCTAGGCATGTGTCCTTACTGGGAATTGAACCCCAACTTTTTATTTTATTTATTTATTTTTAGAGAGGGAAGGGGGGGGGAGAGAGAGAGAGAGAGAGAGAGAGAGAGAGAAAGAGAGAGAAAGAGAAAGAAACATGAATGTGTGGTTGCTGGGGGACATGGCCTGCAACCTAGGCATGTGCCCTGACTGGGAATCGAACCTGCGATGCCTGGTTTGCAGCCCGTGCTCAATCCACTAAGCTACATCAGCCAGGGCGAACCCCAACTTTTTGTTGTATGGGACACCAAATGAGCCACACTGGCCAGGGCACCACCTTCATTTCTAATAGGAATTTCTTGGGAGTTGTTCTGTGGTTAAAGTCACTGTATCTTAATCTTCACCAGTCTAGGTTTTGTGGAGACTAACATATAAATTTAGAATATTGAATTACTGTCTTTTTACTTACACTAACCCCTCAAAGATTCCCCTTTGCCCTTAAGTCTCCCTGCCCTTTTGGAAAAGATTTTTATAATCTAATTCTGCACTTGCAGGAGCAAGGATTAGGCCCACCTAAGCATTGGTAATAGTCCCCATAAGGTGTGTACCAACTGTGCTGCTTCTTCATGGCCTGCCATTATTCTTTTTCTGAGGTTCAAGTCGTAACTCTCAGCTCTGTCAGTATGGCTAGCCAATTCTTAGCTTTCTGGCAAACTCATCTTTTTTTTTCAGTTCCTTGGCTGGGTTGGATTTGGTACTTTATTACATTCTCATTCCCATTTCTTAGACTGCCACTCCCACCCCTACTTATTTGGTTAATTTCATCTCATCCTTCAAACGGCTCAGCTCAGTTGTCACTTCCTCCAGTTAGTCTTTCTTCAGTCCTGTATACTTGCAATAGCAGCATTCTGTAATCTCCTTCATAGTGTTAAATAATTACATCATTAGTAATTTGCTCTCCACTTCCCATATATGCACAGAGAAAAATCCACACCAAATAGTGTAAGTGGTTAGTTACTTCTGGTGATGGAATTATGGACAATTTGTCTTTTTTGTGCATATGTGCATTGTCAGAATTTTATCTTGTCTCTCAGTATGACCTTTGTGAACAGAGAAAAAACTTAATAAAGATCCATGTTGTTAGGAAATCTGGAAACAGGAGAATTTATAGGAAAAAGAAAAATCATCAGTAATTGCCATTTTCATTTTGTAATTTTTTCCTAACCTGTTTTGTTTTAATAACCTAGATGAGATTTTACTATGCCTTCAATGCATAGCTTTTTTTAAAATCATTTTTTATTTTTAATTACAGTTGATATACACATACATTATTATAATAGTTTCAGGTGTATATCCCAGTGATTAGACATTACATAACTTAGTAAGTGATCATTCTGATAAATCTTGCACCCATCTGACACCATACATAGTTATTAGACTGTTATTGACTGTACTTCCTATGCTGTACTTTTACTTCCCCATGGCTATACTGTAACAATCAATTTGTACTTCTTAATCTTTTCACTTTCTTTGCACATCCTTCCAGCCCCTTCCTATCTGGCAACCATCAAAATGTTATCTAGCTCTGGCTGGTGTAGCTCAGTGGATTGAATACTGGCCTGTGAACTGAAGGGTGGCCAGTTTGATTCCTAGTCAGGGCGCATGCCTGGGTTGTGGGCCAGTTCCCCAGTAGGGGGCACACAAGAAGCACACACACGTTGATGTTCCTCTCTCTTTCACCTTCCCTTCTCCTTTTTCTAAACAAATATATAAAATGTTTAAAAAAATGTTATTTGTATATATGACTCTGTTTCTGTTTTTGTTCATTTATTGTAAAGCTTTTATTATATTTTGATTCTTTCTCATATCTAGGGTCTTTTAGAGAATGGGGAGGATATGTATCATTGGTTGTCTAGGGATGGAATTTCTGGCATTGAAATTGATTCCAAAGGAACAGAATCTAGCATCTGATACTATTAAAAAGTTTGAGAACTAAGTATTTGTTAATTAATCCATTTCCCTTTTTCACCCTGAGAAACATCCTTACTAGTATATTTGTATGGTTTTAGTACTACAGATTTTTTTCTTGCACAGTTGTTTGTTATAGGCACTGTTTGTCGTATTTTTGCTGAGTGGTTTATTCTGCCTCGTTGTGGGTACATTTCTTCAAATTTTAGAGATAAAGCATAGAGCAGTATACATAGTAAACA